>CAWUFW010031747.1:0-15020 GCA_963921515.1 Calotriton arnoldi | reverse complement strand
CCCAGATAACGCGCCAACTGACTGTGTTAGAATCAATGCCATGCCGCAAAAATGCAAAACACCAACGCAAAAAAAGCTGCGATGAGGCCAATCGCGATACGAAAATATGCAAAACCCAGCTACAGGCCTGCAATCCACACGCGTCAGGCGGGAACAATCACCATAAAAGCAGAAAAAAACCAGACAAACAAATGCCAAGCAACAGCAAAGCACAATGGACGTTGCCAGAGCAAGTACGGAGGAGAGCCAGAACCCCACAAGCCCCCCGGAGGACCATCCTGGGACTTCGGGGTCAGGGAAGGGCAAGGACAAGAAGAAGAAGAAGAGGAAGACGAAGTTCAGTCCGCAGGAAAGCAGGATCCTGGTAACGGAGGTGACAGAACACCATCAACAACTGTTCGTCACCTCCACTGTGTCATTGGCAACAAAAAATACATCATGGCAGTCCATCGTGGACAAGGTGAATGTAGTTGGAGTGTTGAAGAGGACAATGGGCGAGGTCAAGAGGCGCTGGAATGATGTCAAGCGCAAAACCAAGCTGAAACTCGCCAACAACCTGAAGGCAGCAATGCAGACTGGAGGTGGGAGCCCAGCACCACAGGAGGAGCTGGACGACATGGAGGAAATGGTGCCCACAGTCATCAGTGGGGAGACGGTGGCAGGAGTTGGGGGCCCGGACCCTGCTCAACAGGACCCGACGCAACAGCAACAGGGTGAGTAACCACCAGGGCCTGGGGGGAGATGGGCACAATGGCACACATGCACAATTAATTTTAGCACATCTGCGGACACACCATGTCCCAGACCACCAACTCCGACCAAGAGACCAACGTACCCCAGTATGCAACATGTCAACACTGTACAAGCACAGAAGTCAGAGGCACACCTCATGAAAGTGATAAGGGGCAGCAAAATCTGAGCTGCAGGGGCAATACCCCAAAAATGCAGCACACACATCACATACAGAGCACATCTACATTGACAACGATGTGACACAATCCCCAAAACACCTACAACAGAACACAGGACACTACTGGTGCCGCTTGGGTGCAGACACTGGCCAATCACAATTGGCATTGCAGGGATATGTGCGTTGATAATGTACAAGTACAAACATACATCCGTGATGTTGTCGAAATGTCCACTGTCCCCCAACAAATAGGCAGCTCCTCCCAAACAGCCACAATGTACCCAGTCATGCTGTCTGTATGTAAACATGTACAATGCGACAACATACATGTGGACACATTGTTAAACTGCATCTCCCCTTCACATTGCAGAGGGAGAATCAACACCTCCTGCAGAGCAGTCCGACCCTCTCTTCTCCGGAGACAAAGAGGACGACCACAGCTTCGACTCTGATGCCCTCCAACTGCTCGTGGAGAGCCTCCGCAGCCCACTTCCAGGAGCTGGGCAGCCCAGCTGCTACGAGGACACCCCACCCCTGCACAGACAACACAGCAGGCAGCACCCACCACCACTGCTGCCTCCCAGGACCCCCACGGAGAACACATGGCCTTCCAATGCCGTGTTTTGGGGTGCCAGGAGAATCTGGCTGAACAGGTGCGGGTGGGCTTCGACCGCATGGCAGACAAACTAGATGCCATACGTTGGTGTCTAAGTCCCATCAGGGACCACTCACGGTCCCTAACGGACACCCACAGTCTGCTTCATGCTCTCCAACAGACCATGGCTGACATCGCTGGAGCCCTGACTCAGACAATAGTACAACTGTCCAGTACGAGTGGCTCTAGCGATGTCACACGGGAGTTGGGAAACATGCGGAGGTTAATGGAGACCATGGATCGGGCGAATGCGGAACGAGCGTCTGACACGGCTGCACACCAGCGAGAGGTAGCTGGGTTCCTCAATGACCTCATGACCCTCCTCATGGCATTGCTGCCACAAGGCCTGGTGCGGATGCATGCTGCTGCCACCACTCCATCCACATCTATGCCCTCTGAAGTGTCAGTGCCACACAGTGCGGCAGACCTTCCACCTCCGGCCACAGATGTGTCACTGCCACACAGTGCTGGAGACAGAACACCACCACCCACATGTGAGGCACATGAAACAGCAGAGAACAAAGATGCGGATGATACTGCCCTCATGGTAAGGAGGACGCAGCAGCATGCATCTCATCCATAGGTCCGGCTTCAACTTGGTACTGCCCTCTGCATCATCACCTTCCACTGTCCCCCCGATGCACTCTGCGACACTCACCTTGGACCTCAACATGGACTGCCATATGATGTTTGATCGCCATTGACACAGCAATCAGACTGCAGACTGTACTCGTCCTCTTCCTTTGGACTTGTCATTCCCTGGAGGACCCTGGCTGGACCTCCATGGGACAACATCGTCATGTGGGTTTTGCATGGCCCTGTACTGCTCCAGATGCAACACTCCACTGAATGTGCATTAAACATTCATATACACACAGATGTGTCATGTCTATGGTCTTTTAAGTGTGGAAGTATGGATGAATGTGGGCTCACTGGACTCCTCTTACGTCCATGGGGCTCATGTCGTAGAACAGGGGTGACAGGGTGACACATTGCCCAATGCGGTCCGGGTGACGCTGACACAACAACAGGGGCACACGCATGAGTTACTTCCTTGCCCAGCCCAGTACGGAACCACGCCCAGGGCCCCGGGGTCATATGCAGACCCTTACGCTGGACTGGCATACGCCAGGCCAGCCCACTCCGCTGACGCTCACAGGGGGGGACGGCAACACTACATGTCCCCTGTCTTTCCTGTGGTGATCTGCTGCTCACAGGTCAAGTTGTCAGCATGCCACAGCCACTCCCTCCCGGCTGGTTTACACCCACACCACACCCATCCAGCACACGCGTCACGGGACATGCGACCCTGCCAATGAAAAGGGACGGGCGCACGTGCTCGAAGTCATTTCCACTCTCTATCTGGGTGCGTCCGTGTGGTGTTAATGTAGGCATGAGGGCCTCGGGCCCTGCAACATCACATTCCCCAGGACCGGAGGTGACATGATGGCGTCCGCAACACGATACCCAATCATACAGGGACCATGACTTTGGGACACAAACTTGGTGGCACCAGATACATTGCGGCTGGCACAGGCACACCGCCACGGGACGGTGACTTTGGGAGCACTGAGGTAGGGGCACCTTAAGTGCTGAGTGGGTGTGCAGCCTGCGATGATGCCCCGTCCCGGCCGTCCGGACTGCTCAGGATTTGTGTGCCCTGCTGGACCGCAGTGTAGGCCAGAGCCAGCGGGCAGCGCGGGCCTACCGCCTTGTGGCGTCGCATCCCGGATCACAGAGTTAGTGGCACCTCAAGGGCTGAGCAGGTGTGCAGCCTGCGATGATGCCCGGTGCACTGGTATGTCCTCTGCCATGGTGAAATCAAGACCCAGAATCATATGTGAGACCTGGTGGCCTGCGGAGCGGGGCTGCATGGTGTGGAGGGTGCCATGTCCGTGGGCCCCGGGCATGTGGCTTGCAGCGGCACGTGGTGGGCCCTCATTACTACACGCCAAGGGCGGAAGGTGAGCAGTGAGGCCTGGGTGCGCAGGGGTGGGCATGCACCGCTGGGCAGTGGGAGGGGCTGGGGTACATCTGCCTGGGTGCACAGGGGCGGACAGGTGATGATGTCTTGTGCAATTGTGTGTACTTTGCCATTCATGTCTCTGGACTCTGTTTCAGATGACGGATCTGTTTCAGATGTGTGACCTGGTGAACTACACTACATGCAGGCACGTGGTTGGAGACACACCTGTGGCAGCAGGTGGGCAGTGTGGCCTGGGTGCGCATTGTGGACACTCTCTCTCCCTGTCCATCTCTTCTGTTATTTGTGTCTCACTCCCCCTCTCTGTCCGTCTTTCTCTCGCTCCCCCTCTCTGTCTGTCTTTCTCTCGCTCCCTCTCTCTGTCCGTCTTTCTCTCGCTCCCCCTCTCTGTCCGTCTTTCTCTCGCTCCCTCTCTTTCTCTCTCTCTCTCCTTCGCTCTCTCTCTGTCCTTTGATGTGCGCAAGACACACCTTCTCATCATGATTTTTGTCTTGCAGGCTGTGACCTACGGATTGTCCCGAGGGGAGCCGCCATGTGTCTTCATTTCTGTTCTGTGTTTCTTTGAAAAAAATTCATTTGTTACATCAAAGGTGGATGTGTGATGCTCATTTTTGTGACGACACATGCATGCCACCAAATGTGATTGTGCGACATCTGGCGGATTATTTGGTACATGTTCCGTATAGTTGATGTGGCATGTCTTTGGCCGGGGGGGTGGGGGGGGTCCTGGGGGTGGTGGCGGTGGGTGTTGTGGCCCTGTTGGGGCTCCGAGCTGCATGATCAGTGGCTCCATGGCATCTGTTGCCCTTCAGGTGTGGCTCTGGGCTGGGCTCCATTTTGTGGTGCAGGCTGTGGTCCGACTTTGCACCAGGTCAGGGCAGGTGTTAGTTTCCTGCTGCTAACACGCCTTATCGCCTGTTTTGCGGTTTTATAGCTGATCGGGCTGGTCATTGAGAATGTTGAGGTGTGGTGTTGTTGCGGGTTTTTGCTCGGGAACGCCTACTCTGCATCTCATTAGCGATAGTTGCAGGGGTCATCTGTGGCGATGTTTTTTGAGGATGCTTTCGCAGGTAAACTGGTGTTATAGGCTGCTAGTATATCTCAGTGGTACATGTGTGAGTAACTACATATGTGAAAGGCAGTATATATGTGTGTTGGAGTATATAAATGGCTATAAGTGAGCGTGTGTGATTGTCAGAGTGGCTGTATGGATGAGTGGGTACTTGTATCAGTGATTGTATAAGAGCGTAAGAATGTGCTAGTATTTGTATGAGTAAGTGAGCTGGTGTGTGTATAACTGTACATCTGAGTAAATGGGAGTGTGATTAATTCTTTGCAAGACTGACTGGGTGTGTGAGTACCTCTATGGATGAGTGGCGGTGTGTGAGTGTCTATATAGGTGTATGAGTGCATATGATAGTCCTGTAGTGAGTGACCGTAAGTATGAGTGACTGTACGGGTGAGTGAGTGGAGTGTGTGTGTAGACCTAAGAATCAGTGAGTGTGTATGTAGTTATTGGTGTTGGAGTGTCTATGGTTTTGACAATGGCAGTCTGTAATTTACAGTGGGTGTATCAAAAGTTATATTAGGGTGTGAGAAGTTGCATCAAATTATCACATGGATGATGTCATCAGTGATGTCATTTGAGATGTCATCAGTGATGTCACTGACCATGTCATGAGTGATGTAATATGTGACGTCATCAGCAGTGCATTGCGGGCGCGAGTTATAGTTAGCTGAACTAACTATAACGGGGAATTTCTACGGGTTTTGTACGAGTGCAATGTCCAACTAACTATAACTGTTCCCTAAAACCTATGGTTTTTTCAGTGAATTTCTAAGGTTTTTAAATGCTAATTTCTAACTATAACGTGCCTGAAACCTATGGTTTTTTCAGTGAGTTTCAAAGGTTTTTAAATGCTAATTTCTAACTATAACGTGCCTGAAACCTATGGATTTTTCAGTGAATTTCAAAGGTTTTTCAAATGCTAGTTTGTAACTATGCCTGCAGAAGTAGGACATGTAAAGAAAGAAGAAAAAACGCACAGAAAGAAGCAAAAGAAATGCAGAAAGAAGCAACAGAAGTCCACGAAGACGAAGAAAAATCCAGGAAGAAGCAAGATATGTGAAGAAAGAACCAACAGAGGAGCAGAAAGAGGCCTTGTTGCAAAATCATCCTGTGCCCACACCTTTTCCAGATGGGTACTGGTGGTAACTGACTCTGACTAACCAGACCTAGAGCCAGTGCTATGGTAAAAGACACTTAGAATACAGTTAAAACACCTACATACACTAGGGAACACTATGCGAAGGGGTACCCCTGTGATTAGCATGACCTCCTCTGTAACTCCCTAGTACATAATAGGGCAGAGGGATTAAAACTACCTCTTAAAATGCGCCATGGGGCGCGTTTGCACTCTGGTGTAGGGAGGGGGGTGCCTGAGGTTACTTGTGTGCAAACACGCCCTCTGGCCGTTTTAAGTTGGGGGATAAAGTCCCCTTGAATCCTAAGGGTCCCTGGGGTCCAACTAGCCCACCAGGTACCTCCAGTAAGTGCCACAGAGCTGCGTTGCACAGAGGTGTAAAAAGAGGCGTGGCATGAACCACCTCTCTGCAACGCAGCCCTGTGGCGTGCACTGGGGGTACCTGGTGGGCTAGTTGGCCCCCAGGGTCCCTCAGGATTCAAGGGGAATTAATTCCCCAACTTAAAACGCGCCACAGGGCGTGTTTGCACACATGTCACCTAAGGCCCTGCCCCCTCCCTTCACCACTGTGCAAAAGCGCCCTGTGGCACGATATAAGTTGGGGTATTAGGTCACCTTGAATCCTGAGGGTCCCTGGGACCCAACTAGCCCACCAGGTACTTCCAGTAAGCGCCACAGGCCTGCGTTGCAGAGAGGTGGTCAGAGCCACGCTCTTTTTTACACCTCTCTGCAATGCAGCTCTGTGGCGCTTAATGGAAGTAGCTGGTGGGCTAGTTGCACCCCAGGGACCCTCAGGATTCAAGGGGAGTTAATCCCCAACTTAAAACGCGCCACAGGGTGTGTTTGCACACATGTCACCTCAGGCCCTGCCCCTTCCCTTCACCACTGTGCAAACGCGCCCGAGGCACCAGATGGCTGCCAACACTTCCTGGTTTGGAGTGTTGACAGCCAATTAGCATACAGCTCGTGATCGGGAGGGTGCGCGGATCCTACGCGGCCATAGATATATGTGTTTTTACTTTTGATTTTCTCAGCAACTGCTGAACGTATTTACACCATTTAACAAAAAGGGTTCTTTCTGAACCAAGAACTACCTCTTTGCCAAATTTGGTGTAATTCCGTTCAGCAGTTCGGGCTGTAGCCGTGTCTAAAGTTTCCTATGGAAAATTGCATGGGGAAAACACGTTTTGGGACCCCCCTTTTTTCTCGGCCCCTGCTTGCCGAATCACCCCGAAACTGTCAGGATAGGAGCGGACCAGAGCGGGCCATAAGTTTTGAAAATTTCGCGAAGATTCGTCAACCGGCGCTAAAGTTATTTCAAATAGAATGTTGTGGATTTCCTATGGAAAATAGGTCCTAACTATAACTATCTACTGGCGACCGCCAGTAGATAATATATATATATATATATGTATCTATATATATATGTGTATGTATTATCTACTGGCGGTCGCCAGTAGATAGTTATAGTTAAAACCTATTATCCATAGGAAATCCGCGACATTCTATTTGAAATAACTCTTGCGCCGGTTGACGAATCTTCGCAAGCTTCCAACTTGTTGGGGCGCTCCGCTCCGCTCTTACCCTGAAAGTCTTGAGTTGATTCGTCAAGCGGGGGCCGAGAAAAAGGGGTCCCAAACGCGTTTTCCCCATTCATTTTTCCATAGGAACCTTTAGTCGCAGCTACAGCCCGAACTGCTGAACGGAATTACACCAAATTTGGCAAAGAGGTAGCCCTTGGTTCAGTGTCGTGCCTTTTGCTTAAATGGTGTAAATCCGTTCAGTAGTTCCTGAGAAATTCACAAGTAAAATCACATATATATCTATGGCCGCGTCGGATCCGCGCACCCTCAGCGCACCCTGCGCACACCGTCCCGATCACGAGCTGCATGCTAATTGGCTGTCAGCTGGCTGTCAACACTCCAAACCAGGAAGTGTTGGCAGCCATTTTGTGCCTCGGTGGAACCGAGGCACAAAAACAAGTGCGCAAAACGCACAAAGGGGGCAGGATAGAAACACCCTGACCCCCTAGGCCTGCTCAGGGGTCCCACAAGGACCCCTGGGCAGAAAAAAGCATTTAAAAAAAAAAAATCGGCAGGATGCGCTCAGGGTGCGCGGATCCTGCCGAAAAAAATTGAAGCGCGTCTCCGCGCGCTCGATGTTAACTTACCCCGGGTGGGCCCAAGTCCTGGGGGCATGGTGGGGGGTTTAAAGTTAATGTGGGGGCCTCTGAGGCCCCAAGCCCCGGAGACCGCCACCCCGGGGCTTTCAAAAATAATGATGCGGGAGGGCTCTTGGCCTCCCACAGCCCCGGGGACCGCCACCCCCGGGGCTTCTTTTTTAAAAATTATTTTGACCTGTGTGGGGGCTCTAGCCCCCACACTCCCCGGGGACCACCACCTCCCCGGGGCTGTGAAATGGTTGGGAGGGGGGCTGCACGGCCCCCCTCCTGGAGCCCTTGATGGCCCTGGGGACCGCCACCCTCCAGGGCCGGCTCCTGCACTGTCCCGGGGTGCCTACCCCCGGGACACTGTAGTTTGCTATGACAGGACGGGAGCCTCGCGGCTCCCGTCTGTCATAGCAAACTTGGTTTGCATTTTGAAGAGAGAGCAGGAAACCTGCTCTCTCTTTCAAAATGCAAACCAATAGCTTTCCACATGGGGAGCAGCATGTTAGCTGCTCCCCATGTGGAAAGCAATGCCGGCTCCCGTAGGACACGGGGAGCCGGCGGGACTGTGGGGGATTGGGGACCCCCACAGTCCCCAACCAGAGGCCAGGCCCCGGGGATGGGGTCCCCGGGGCCATAAGTGGCCAGGGAGGGGGCCACGCAGCCCCCTCCCCAAATAAAAATTCTTTTTTAAAAAAGGGCAAGGCCGGCCCCGGGGATGGGGTCCCCGGGGCCTTAAATGGCCTGAGGAGGGGGCCACGCAGCCCCCCTCCAAATTAAAAATAAAAATCGAGGGCATGCCCCGGGGATGGGGTCCCGGGGCCAATACAGACCCAGGGAAGGGAGGCCACGTGGCCCCCTCCCCCTTTTTTTTTTTCATTTAAAAAAAATTATATGCTCAGGCCCCGGGGATGGGGTCCCCGGGGCCAAAAGTGGCCAAGGGAAGGGGGGCCACGCAGCCCCCCTCCCATTAAAAAAAATGTACAAAAAAACAAACGACCGGCATCGTGCCGGAGGCCCCGCCCCTCCCTGCAGTACTCTGCAAACGCGCCCCTGGCATGTTTTAAGAAGGGGAAGTAATTCCCCTTGAATACTGGGGGTCCCTGGGTGCCAACTAGCCCACCAGGAACCTCCAGTATGCGCCAGGGGGCTGCATTGCAGAGAAGTGTACAGAGGCCACGCCCCTTTTAACACCTCTCTGCAACGCAGCTCTGTGGCGCTTTTTAGAAGTACATGGTGGGCTAGTTGGACTCCAGGGACCCTCAGGATTCAAGGGGACTTAATCCCCCAACTTAAAACGTGCCACGGGGCGCGTTTGCACAGTGGTGAAGGGAGGGGGCGGGGCTTCAGGTGACATGTGTGCAAACAGGCCCCGTGGCGCGTTTTAAGATGGGGAATTAAATCCCCTTCAATCCTGAGGGTCCCTGGGGGCCAACTAGCCCAACAGGTACGTCCAGAAAGCGCCACAGAGGTGCATTGCAGAGAGGTGCAAAAAGGGGCGTGGCCTCTGAACACCTCTCTGCAACGCAGCTCCCTGGCGCATACTGGAGGTACAGGGTGGGCTAGTTGGACCCCAGGGACCCTCATGATTCAAGGGGACTTAATCCCCCAACTTAAAACGCGCCATTGGGCGCGTTTGCACAGATGTCACCTCAGGCCCCGCCCCCTCCCTTCACCATTGTGCAAATATTCCTCTAAAATCAGCCGAACTACGAATTCCTATTTACTCACCTGTTATCAGGAGAGACCTCAGTGCTGCATCTTTCAGCCCAGTACTGATCCTGAAAAGTAATTTTATCCGTACTTACCAGTAACTTGAATTTCCTTCCATAGGATATCATTGTCTGCTTTTTGCTGAAAAAGTTTGTGTCGATTTTGAAACATACAAATATTCCTCTAAAATCAGCCGAACTACGAATTCCGATTTACTCACCTGTTATCAGGAGAGACCTCAGTGCTGCATCTTTCAGCCCAGTACTGATCCTGAAAAGTAATTTTAACCGTACTTACCAGTAACTTGAATTTCCTTCCATAGGATATCATTGACTGGTTTCACTTGGAAATTCTTCTAAGTGTGGAGTTTTGGAACTTTATAATATTCCTCTAAAATCAGCCGAAATACGAATTCCGATTTACTCACCTGTTATCAGGAGAGACCTCAGTGCTGCATCTTTCAGCCCAGTACTGATCCTGAAAAATAATTTTAACCGTACTTACCAGTAGCTTGAATTTCCTTCCATAGGATATCATTGCCTACTTTTTGCTGAAAAAGTTTCTGTGTCGATTTTTGAAACATACAAATATTCCTCTAAAATCAGCCAAAATACGAATTCCGATTTACTCACCTGTTATCAGGAGAGACCTCAGTGCTGCATCTTTCAGCCCAGTACTGAGCCTGAAAAGTAATTTTAACCGTACTTACCAGTAACTTATATTTCCTTCCATAGGAATCCATTGTCTGGTTTTCAGCAGAAAAGTTTCAAAGTGTTGATTTTCACAAACTACAAATATTCCTTAAAAATCGCCTGTATGACTTAAACGCATTATTTCAACTGTTTACAGGAGATGCACCAGTGCTGGATCCAGGATCCACCACTGAGTAAGAAAAAGTAACAATAATACTACTTACCTGCTAAGTGAATTTCCTCCCATAGGATAACATTGGTGATTCTATGTGAAAAAGTTTCTGTCAACTTTTAAAATACAATAATATTCCTTAAAAATCACTACTGTAACCAAAACGCTTTTACTCAACTGTTTACAGGAGATGTCCCAGGACTGAATCTAGGATCCAGTCCTGTGGTTAGAAAAGTAATCCATAAAGTAACTAATTGCATTTAGCTAGAAATTCACATTGAGCTCAATGTTGCATTGTGTTTGAAATTGTGTTGCCAATTGCAACAACTGTAACTACTGTACTTAAAAGTCTATTGCCTATTTGCAAAGTATTTAAACTAAAGTAATTCATTCTGAGAAAGTATATTTTGTAATGTAATGTATAATGTAATTACAATGTAATTTAAAAAATAAAATATCTAAAAATAAATAGTTTAAAAAAATGTAGTAAATCAGTATAAAAAAAATTAATATAACAATTAATACATTTAAAAATTGTCATTTACAAAACCTTTGAAATTCACTGAAAAAAACCATAGGTTTCAGACATGTTATAGTTAGGAATTAGCATTTAAAAAACCTTTGAAATTCACTGAAAAAACATAGGTTTCAGGCTTGTTATAGTTAGGAATTAGCATTTTAAAAACCTTTGAAATTCACTGAAAAAACCATAGGTTTCAGGCCTGTTATAGTTAGGGTTTAGCATTTAAAAAACCTTTGAAATTCACTGAAAAAACCATAGGTTTTAGGGAAAGTTATAGTTAGTTGGACATTGCACTCGTACAAAACCCGTGAAATTCCCCGTTATAGTTAGTTCAGCTAACTATAACTCGCTGACCTCGCAATGCACTGCTGATGACGTCACATATTACATCACTCATGACATGGTCAGTGATATCACTGATGACATCACTGATGAAATCTCAAATGACATCACTGATGACATCATCCATGTGAGAATTTAATGCATCTTCTCACACCCTAATATAACTTTTGATACACCCACTCTAAATTACAGACTGCCATTCTCAAAACCATACACACTCCAATACCAATAAGTACATACCCACTCACTGATTCTTAGGTCTACACATACACATCTACTCACTCACCCGTACAGTCACTCATACTTACAGTCACTCAGTACAGGACTATCATATGCACTCATACACCTATATAAACACTCACACAACGCAACTCATCCATAGAGGTACTCACACACCTAGTCAGTCATGCAAATAATTAATCACACTCCAATTTACTCACCTATACAGTTATACACACCAGCTCACTTACTCATAAAAATACTAGCACATTCTTACGCTCCTATGCAATCACTGATGCAAGCACACACTCATCCATATAGCCACTCTCACAATCACACACTCTCACTTATAGCCATTTATATACTCCAACACACATATATACTGCCTTTCACATATGTAGTTACTCACACATGTACCACTGAGATATACATTCAATCACTAACACACCCATACACACACTCACCCACCCATACAGTCCATCACAGACGCACTCTTGAAACCATGCACCCAGTGAATCACCCACTCACACATCTATGCACAGAGTCACACATACCCCTCCCACACAAACACTCAGGCACCCATACAGATACTCAGAGAACCAATCCATAACCCATATAGACACTCATTTAGCTAGTCAGAAACCCATGCAGCTGCTTACACAACAACAGACAGACGGATACAGACATTCACACAGTTTAGTCACTCACCCATGCATCCAGTAAGATACGTTTAATCACTCACTTATAGACTCAGTCACGCACCTACTAAATCATCCATTCAGACGCTTATACACCCACTCATTCTTCAATACGCCTTTCCCTATATATATTAAACATATTTAAACTTTACAGAAACACACAGTCACTGGATGATGTCATCAGTGATGTCATCAGTGATGTCATTTGAGATGTCATCAGTGATGTCATCAGTGATGTCACTGACCATGTCATGAGTGATGTAATATGTGACGTCATCAGCAGTGCATTGCGGGGCGCGAGTTATAGTTAGCTGAACTAACTATAACAGGGAATTTCACGGGTTTTGTACGAGTGCAATGTCCAACTAACTATAACTTTCCCTAAAACCTATGGTTTTTTCAGTGAATATATATATGTATATATATTGCCTACTGGCGGTCGCCAGTAGGTAGTTATAGTTAGAACCACGTTTCCATAGGAAAAGCATTTTTTGATGTGCTTATAACTTTGGCGGTGTTTGACGAATCTTTACGAAATTTTCCCAAAAGTTCCTCTTTTTAGGTCAGCTCCTATCTTAAAAGTTTGGGGGATTCGTCAAGGGGGGCTAAGAAAAAGGGGGTCCCAAAACGTGTTTTCTCCATGCAATTTCAATAGGAAACTTTAGACAAGGCTACAGGTCAAACTGCTGAACGGAATTACGCCAAATTTTGCACAGAGAAAGGTCTTGGTCCAGAAAGCATGCCTTTCTTTAAATTGGGTAAATCCATTCAGTAGTTCCTGAGAAAATCAAAAGTAAAAACACATATATATCTGGGCGGAGCCTAACCACATGTCGTCGTGAGATCTGAGTTGGCTGTCGTGCACTGTCCTGGAGTTGCTGGCAGCCATCTTGAGACCAATATAAATGATAGTACCCCATTGAAATGCATTGTAGTGAATCGAAGATTTTGAGGGTTACCAAAAGGAGAACTATAAAGGGTGATAACAGACTTTAGTTACATTAGAATTCATTTGTTGATGGTACCATACTAATTTCAGGAATTGTGGTGTGTTCTAAGGTGATTTTACCCTGTGAAAAACCTTCTGCTGGGATATCATGAATCATGTTTGAGAGAAAACTATTTTCACATGCTTGTCCCATACAGTTTTGGAAGGTGCTCCAGAAGCTAAAATGAGAGCATATTTTCTGTAAATTCACATTATCTTTCTCAGTCATGTGAAGCCATCTTGATTGGAATAAACTGGTAACACTTAAAACATTTAATTTAAAAAGGAACAAAATGATGGGGTTCATTTTGTCATAGACATTATGGTTACAGATGCTTTAGAAGAAAAATTGGGACATGTTTCAAGTGTGATCTCAAATATCTTCCTGTTATATTTCAACAAGGAGCAGCCTGTCAGTTGATTCCTTTGTGTTCTACTGCAGCTTCCCAGAGTGTTCTAAAGAACAACTAGAGTGCTAACAGCCTTACTTATGACAAAAGTATGGCACACCTGAAGCCATCTTGATTGGAATAAACTGGTAACACTTAAAACATTTAATTTAAAAAGGAACAAAATGATGGGGTTCATTTTGTCATAGAAATTATGGTTAGTGCTGTAGAAAGAAAAATTAGGACATGTTTCAAGTGTGATCTCAAATATCTTCCTGTTATATTTCAGCAGGAGCAGCCTGTCAGTTGATGCCTTTGTGTTCTACTGCAGCTTCCCAGAGTGTTCTAAAGAACAACTAGAGCGCTAACAGCCTTACTTATGACAAAAGTATGGCACACCTGAAGCCATCTTGATTGGAATAAACTGGTAACACTTAAAACATTTAATTTAAAAAGGAACAAAATGATGGGGTTCATTTTGTCATAGAAATTATGGTTAGTGCTGTAGAAAGAAAAATTAGGACATGTTTCAAGTGAGATCTCAAATATCTTCCTGTTATATTTCAACAGGAGCAGCCTGTCAGTTGATGCCTTTGTGTTCTACTGCAGCTTCCCAGAGTGTTCTAAAGAACAACTAGAGAGCTAACAGTCTTACTTATGACAAAAGTATGGCACACCTGAAGCCATCTTGATTGGAATAAACTGGTAACACTTAAAACATTTAATTTAAAAAGGAACAAAATGAGGGGGTTCATTTTGCCATAGAAATTATGGTTAGTGCTGTAGAAAGAAAAATTAGGACATGTTTTAAGTGAGATCTCAAATATCTTCCTGTTATATTTCAACAGGAGCAGCCTGTCAGTTGATGCCTTTGTGTTCTACTGCAGCTTCCCAGAGTGTTCTAAAGAACAACTAGAGTGCTAACAGCCTTACTTATGACAAAAGTATGGCACACCTGAAGCCATCTTGATTGGAATAAACTGGTAACACTTAAAACATTTAATTTAAAAAGGAACAAAATGATGGGGTTCATTTTGTCATAGAAATTATGGTTAGTGCTGTAGAAAGAAAAATTAGGACATGTTTCAAGTGAGATCTCAAATATCTTCCTGTTATATTTCAACAGGAGCAGCCTGTCAGTTGATGCCTTTGTGTTCTACTGCAGCTTCCCAGAGTGTTCTAAAGAACAACTAGAGCGCTAACAGTCTTACTTATGACAAAAGTATGGCACACCTGAAGCCATCTTGATTGGAATAAACTGGTAACACTTAAAACATTTAATTTAAAAGGAACAAAATGAGGGTTCATTTTGCCATAGAAATTATGGTTTAGTGCTGCAGAAGAAAATTTAGGGCATGTTTTAA
>CAWUFW010031746.1:0-15022 GCA_963921515.1 Calotriton arnoldi | reverse complement strand
ATGACGACAAGGATGGGGGTTGGTGGTATTCTAGGCAACAGTGGACCCTGGCTGCAGGTGGTGCCGGTGGTAGCGTGGCTGGGTTGGATCCTGGCCAGGCTGGTGGCCCAAGGAAGTGGAGGCCCATGCCTCTTCTTCCTCCAAGGCCACCAGCCAGTGGTATTCTGCAGCCATGACCTACAACCTTTGGCGCTGCAGTCGGGTGGCTATCTCTTGCCGGGATGGTTGCTGCTGGCTGGCTCCAGCAGGAGGAGTAGCTATATCAAAAAAGAAAAAAAACACAGATTGTGATGCTCAGCACAGAGACATGTTTATACTGTCTATAGTGGCACAGTGGCAGAACATTGCAGGTCCTCAGGGGCCACTGGAGTTTAATTGTGATGTGATTAGTCACAGATTAAAGGGGTATTATAGTTAGGTGAAAATGTTACGTAAAACATACCATTTGAAACTAACAAAACCACTTAAATTTACCAGTTATAGTTATCTCAAGCAACTATAGTTCGGACCCTAAAGTAACTAAAACTCACGTCCCCACCATGCACAGTATAATCAACAATGATGGCATTTCAGAGGTGATTAGGAATGTTAGAAATGTAGTCTATGAATATCTCATGAGTAATTTAATATGCGAGGGTAAACGCAGTGCATTATGAAGGCGCAAGTTATAGTCAATTAGGGTACGAGTTATAGTTACTTGAGATAACTATATCTGGTGCATTTCAGTGGTTTTGTTTGTTTCAAATGGTATGTTTTACGTGACATTTTCACCCAACTATAACATCCCTTTAACCTTTTTTTTCAGTGAACTTCTATGTTTTTTTAAAATATAAAGTTAGATATTCTCACAATTCCTAGCTATAACGTCACTTTAACCTTTGTTTTTTTCAGTGAATTTCTATGGAATTTTCAATGTAAAGTAAGATGTCCATCGTAATGCACAGCGGGGGGCTGGATGCACGGTCTGGCCTGGCATTTTTTGTTATGCTGCCCCGTCCAAACTTGCTGCCCCTACCCCCTCCTCCTTGCCCTCAATTATTCAAGTCCATACCCCATCCCCCTCGACCAGCCCTATGTGGCCATTGTTCTGCCACTGCACTTCCCGCCTGCCTTGCACAGTTAGTTTGCTGGCCCTACCAACCTCTTCCCTGCCCTCTGTTGTCCGAGTCCATGCACCTGATCCCTCCCTCCTGCCTTGCATGGTCCACTGTGCTGCCACTGCCCACCAGTTAGCGTGATGTCACTGGCCACTCCTCCTGCCCTCCTTTGCCTAAGGTTTGCCCCATCATTGCCCTCCTGCTTAGCCTCTGTGCTCAGCTTGCTGCCTCTACCCTCCATCTCCCTGCCCTCTGATGTCTGTTTGCAAGTCTCTGCTCCCTCCCTTTTGCCCACCATGTTCCATGGACCTGCTACTGCCCCTCTGAACTACTCTGAGTGTTCTGTTGAGCTGATTTTGTCCCCTCACCTGCCCAGCATGGTTAGATGGCTGCCTTCCATTGTCTGAGTTCCTTGCCCTTATCCCTCCCTCCTGTGCTCCAGGGTCTGTTTTGCTGCCACTCCCCTCTGCTCGCCATGCTCTGTTGTGCTGCAAATGCTCCTCCTGCCCACCTTGCCTGGTCTGTTGTGAAGCCCCTGCCCCCTTCCCCTTCCTTCTCTTGTCTGTGTCCAGTCCCTACCTCTCCCTCTAGCCAACCATGGCCATTGTGCCGCTACTAACCCTCCCACTTGCCATACATTGTCTTTTGTGCTGCCCCTGCCCCTATCACCTGCCCTGTGTGGTCAGCTTGCTGCCCCTGACCCCCTCCCACCTTCCCTCCTTTGTTTGTGTGTATGCATTATACTCTCCCTGTTGCCCGCAATGGTGTGTTATGATTCCAGTAACCCATCCTGCCTACACTGCATGGTCAGCTTGCTGCTCCTGCCCTGCCCCCTTTCCCCCTGCCCTCCGTTTTCAATGTGCAGTTCTTTATCCCCTCCCTCCTGCCTTCCACAGTCTGTTGGCATGCCCCTGCCCCCTCCCTCCTGCCTTTCATGGTTCGTTGTGCTGCAACTGCCCCTCCTGTTCATCGGGTATGGTCAGTTTGCTGCCCTTGCCTCTTTCCCCTCTGCTCTCTATTGTTCACGTGCATGGCCCTGTCCCCTCCCTATTGCTTTCCATGGTCCGTTGCGCTGCACTGCCCTCCCTCTTGCCTTGTGTGATGTATTATGCTGCTGCTACCCCTAGCTCCTGCCCTATAAGGTCAGTTTTGTCCCACCTCCCACATGCTCTCTATTGTCTGAGTCCATGTACCTACTCCATTTCCTTCTGCCCTCTGTGGTCCAGTGTACCATACATGCACACATTTTGAACTTGGTAAGAGGGAGAGTTTGAAAAATAAAATCTGGGGAATAGATTTTCTCCATTGACTTACATTGAGAAAGAGAGATCGTAGGCCGGAGATGGCTAAAATAAAGCCTTTTGGGCTTAAAAACATCAGCAGTCTCTTGCCTGAATCAGGCCTGTTGGCATGTATAATTGTACTGTCGTGCCGCTCTCTTCTGCCATCAATGGTCTGTTGTATTGCCACAGCCTCTGTAGCCTGTCCTGTATGGTTGATTTGTTGCCCCTGCCCCCCTTTCCCCTGCCCTCTATGGTCCATTGTTTTGCTACTGCCCCTCCTGCCTGCCCAGCGTAGCCCACTTGCTGCCTCTGCCCCCTCCACCCTGACCTCAATTGTCCGAGTCTGTGTCCCTGACCTCTGCCCCCCCACAGTGCTCTTTTTTTTAAATTATTCTTTATTGCACATTTTCTTTAATACGTAACACAATACAAAAAGAATAAACCAGAAAAAGAGACAATCACCCAGCCACCCGCGCCCCCCTCACCCTTGATCCAGACCAACAAAACTAAGACAAATTTCATAATGTTTTTAGGGAAGCACAAAATGAAAGTAAGCATATATCTATACCAGTACCATGTTTACATTAAGCCCAGTGCATAATTGGCCCCCCAGTTCATATTTATAATGTCTCCAACCTATACATTTCAATATCAGATCAGATCCCCCGGTGCAATAGTGCAATCGGTTTTACTAGGAGCCCTTTCTAGTGAGCCCTTGGGGCCACTCACCTCTCCTCTCCTCTCCTCTATCCCACGGCTAACCCTGAACCCGAAGTGTACTAGCTTCGCCCATCCTCATTGAACCCTTGCTCTGCTATCTCATTGATCCACATGCTCAGTGGTACTTAGATTTTTGAACCTCTTTTCCGCGCTCTGCGCCCTCTCCGTGCGTATACTGCTGTTTCCCATCGATATACCACCAAAAGTCTACCCATCCATTGATGCCTGGTTGGAGGCTCCGGGTCCAGCCAATAAGTGGCCAGACAGAGTCTTAATACAGTCTTGGCAATAATTAAGAATACCTTAGTATGCCATGGAGCTTCCAGATCACTCACCCCTAACAACATCATCTGAGGGGACAGAACTACCTGGTATCCCAGCTGCGTTTCTAACGCACTACTGATGTCTCTTTTAAGAGTGTCAAGCTTGGGGCAGGTTGCAAACATATGAACAATATCGGCTGCGAAGTAGCCGCAGCGAGGGCACTGTGAACCAGCAGAACCCCCCCCCACTTAACAATGTTAGCGGGGGTAATGTTGAGGTTGAACCAGGTTTTAAAGCATTGCATCTGTAGGTTGGCGGCTATAAATGATGTCTGAACTAAATGTAGCAAGTCTTCACATTCCCCAGTCCCGACTTGTAAAAGCCCATGCCAGCGATCCATATGCTTGGTGAGGTCATCCACCATTACTTCATTTAATAGCTTATACACAGTGCACAATGATGGTGGAGACTTCAGCAGCGAGTCAATCAATACCACCCTAGAAAAACCACATTTTCCCCCCACCTTTTTAATCAAAAAATCTCTTATTTGTAGATACTTAAAGAATTGCCTATTCTCAATCCCAAACTTGTCCTTCATTGCATCAAAAGGTAGGATCCCCCCCTCATCCATCAATTCCCAAATCTTTCTATAACCCATTTCGTCCCAATATTTCATATACCCATCTTTAAAAATGGCTGGGAGTGATCCATTGTTGTATATAGGGGTATAGATATTCACCCGGCCTAATCCAATTTTTTTCCGGACGGCTGTCCACACTTTAAATGCACAAATTACAATTTTGAACCTGACCCTTTTGAAGTAGCCAAACTCAATATGCCGCATGAGGCACCCTCAAGCTTGTATTCCCAGTAATAGTTCATATATAGAAATGGGGCCTCCCCCTCTGAACCTGCCCTCTCCCCTGTTAATAGGACTGCCCTCTGCTGTAATATTGATGCCCAATAATACAACTGAAAGTTGGGAACGGCCCATCCACCTCGGTCCCTCGAGAGAGTCAAAAACTTTAAAGCTCTCCGGAGGCGTAGATTGGCCCATAAAAATCCGGAGACCATCTGATTTAGGGACTTGAACCAACAGCTTTCTACCTCCAAGGGGATGGCCCTAAAAAAGTAAAAAATTTGGGCAGAAATAACATTTTAATCACATTGCTTCTCCCAATCAGTGTGAGTTTCAAACTATTCATTCGAGCAAAATCAGTTTTAAACTTCCGAAATAGTGGACCCAAATTTATTTCGACAATTTTTGCCATATCTGCCATGATTTCTACCCCAAGGTACACCGCGTTCAGAGCTAGCCGGCTATCGTTTAGCTGTACCAAGCTATTGATCACAATTTGGGTTTTGTTTTGATTGAGCTGATAACCTGAAATAAGCCCGAAAGTGGCAGCTTCCCTTTCAATTTCCACTAGGGTGCCCACCGGGTTGGGAGTAATAATCGATAGGTCGTCGGCGTAAGCTAAAATCTTAGTGTTCCCCCCCTTATTGTGCATAGATAAAATCCTGCTGTTCCCTTCGATCTTCCTAATTGAAGGGTCGATGTACAGAGCGAACAACAAGGGGGAGCAGGGGCATCCCTGTTGTGTTCCCCGGCTGATCGTGACTAAATCGGACGTACCTCCCATTGCCGATATTCTGGCGACTGGGTTCAAATACATCGTCTGAATAGTTTCATAAAGCCCCTACCCAAGCCTTTCTTGTCCAATATTGCCCATTAAAAAGGCCAGGAGACCCTATCAAAAGCTTTCTCTGTGTCCAGCAGAATTAACACCTTAGGGTCTCCGGCAATCTTTGAGGCATCAAATAATGCGATAGTCCGCCGAATATGGTCAATCATACTGAGGCCCAGGACAAAACCATGTTGAACCGGGGAGACCAGTTTCTTGATTTCCCTGGCCAGTCGCCTAGCTAGGATTTTGGCATATATCTTAACATCACTATTTACCAACGTAATTGGGCGATATGACCCGAGCTCATTGGCAGGTTTGCCCTTCTTGGGGAACACAACTATATTAGCAGACCTCCATTAATCTGGAGCACCCCCCCCCGATTGTGCAATCAAGAACACCTCCCTCATAAATTCATGTAGACGGGGGGCAAGCCTCTTATAGAGTTCCCCCGGAATTGAATCGGTTCCAACTGCCGAGTGACTGAATGGTCCCCCTTACTTCTTCCGTGATTGAGGCCTCCAGTAGCTCCCTCTCCTCCAAAGATAGCCTTTCACCTGGCAAGCCCATCAAATATTCATCTATTTCTTTTTCCTCATAATGGGTCTACTCCGTGTGCAGCTGTTGATAAAACCTCTGAAATGATGAGCGTATAGCTTTTGGTTCAGAGATTGGGCCAAGAATTGGATCCCTAATTTCAGAGATACCCCCTGAACAATCTGCTCCCTTGTACGCATTGCTAGTAAATGCCCCACCCTTTCATTATTTTCGTACATTTTGTTTCGCCAGGCCATGTATTTCCCTGCATCATTAACAACCACAGGGCCAGCCCTGTACACCTGAACCAGGGGCAATCAGTATTTAGTCCAAACAACGGTCCAAGGTATTGAAAATTTCAATTTTTTACAAACAATAACATTACCAGTGCACATAAAAAAAGTGAGAATCAGAGAAACAAAAGAAGGCCCTTATAAGAAATATTTTAGGAAAGTATACAAAATGTATTCAATACATAGATAAAAACGAATTTATAACATTGCGCTCAGGAATATTTGCTGGTACACATAACAGTTGTTATACAATACAAAACCAGACAAGTGGCAAACAGAAGAAATTACAAAGAAAAAGAAATTTCAGAACAACACTGAAACGACAAAAACAAGACAATGCGTCCTTCATTAGTTGCGGCCACAGTTGCGTCGACGGCGTTTCGACCTTTGTCATAAATACATGGTCATCATCAGGACATAAATTTTTGCTGAGCATCCAAGAAAAATCTATAAAATGCAAAGATAATATACAATTAGATATGAATTTATAAAATTCCATATTTCTAAAGGGCAGAAAAATAAAGATCAGAAAACCAAAATCCAAAGATTAAGTTTATTAAAAGGAAATCTCGAAAAGTGAGAAACCAAAAAACCAGGAGAGAGTCTCATTAGCCTTGAAAAGAAACTACCAACACTTCAATGTGTGAAAATAATTAGAACGTCAGTGAAGGAAAAAGGAAAAGAAAAAGGGGTAGCCATTTCTTTCCAAAGTTGTGATAAGGGAGTGTAACATAAACTCCACTTACTTCAAGTCACACGATGAATGGGTGTGACAGATACCAATAATTTGGCACTTCACCAATGCCTAATGGAAAGTTTTAATACAATGATGGAGAGTTGAAAGAGATTCATTCATAAAATATTTTCGTTACCCCAGTGGCTGAAAAAATAAATAAAGAGAGGGAACAAAATGTAGCATTGCAAATCACAAACGATTCCCAATTGGCCAAGAACAGTTTAAATGAAATTGCAGTGTCACACACAATTAAGTTGCCACATCCTATGGCTCATACAGAATTCAGTTATTAATAAAACATAAGTATACACCTGAGTGTCAAGCCATTGGGTAATGGACATCCCAAGTACACCCATTTAATGCATCGCGTTTACCTGCATAAATAAATTGGCACGATTGACCACGGGCAAGGAGAACCAATCTCCTTTATGCTTCGATCACACGTGATGGCTAAAAATAAAAGCAGAAGATATAACCGTAAATAACCTGCTCCCTGCTTTCTTGAAGAGAATTAGAATCAGACCCAATTATTTACGGGCAGTGAGGATAACACTAAAATCGGACCAAGTGGATTTTGCGAGCATTATGATAGTTACCACTAATTTCCAGGGTACCCCACGGTCTATAGTTACTGTGACCGTAGTCTGCCTCTGTCAATATACTGGACAGAAGTGCATTCATATTTCACTCACCAAAACGTCCCCACATGACATCCAAGTGTAGAAGCATTCCTTTACGGGCAATTAAAATAATTTACAAAATAAAACTAAATATAAACTTGGACCAAGTAAATTTGCGGGCATTACGGTGGTTACCACCACATTACTGGTTCCCAAAATACCGCGCGGTCTATGGTTACTCTGGCCGGAATCAACCTCTGTCAGCGTACTGAACAAGAGTCCGTTCATATTCCTCCACCGAAAAACGTCCGCCACTTGGCATCAAAGTACGGAAGCAACGATAGCCTCACCGTACCGGCTATAAATACTGTCAAAAAAACCCACGACAGAAATTGGAAGTACTCATTAGAGGCTAGAGAGAAAGAAAGGACTCACTGGTGCAGACTTCCCAGTCCCGCGCCATCTTTAAGTGGTCCCAAACTTTACTTGTGCTACACCCAGAAGGCTTCGAAGGGTAAAAATAACTTAATTCTTTATGAGAGGAAGAAAAGGGGGAATCACGACTGCCGCCGATTAGTACTATGCGGCAAACTTGTATCGTCTTCCTATGGCGGCACAAGAAAAGACGACCTCAAAGGAAAATAAGTAAATAAACAGCCGCGCCATCTTTAACTGGCAGAGCGAAGATAAATTAATCAACAAAAAAGAGACAGAAAGTAAAGGACAGACCATCAGATATTACCCAAATTAAAAGTGTGTGTATAAAAATTATAAAAATAAAAAATAAAAAGATACAAAAAAAGGAAACAAAGGATTTTTTCTTTATCAACAATTACTTGATGGCTATAATACATCGTTTTGAAATTAGTAGAAACTTTTTAGCAACCAAATTGCTCACAAATAATTGAACAAAATCCTCATTCAATATACATCAACCATGTTACATTGACATGGCACATCGCTGATATAGATCATAAATAGCAATTCAATTTGCAGTTCAATGAGATACAATCATAAAATTCTGTTATTACTCAATATTTTACAGAGATTTAATCCATTTTATAGCTAGATTTAATCATACACCACAATTTTATTTATTAGGCACAAACAGTTCTACTCTTCTTGTGCTTGAAAAATAACAATAACCTGTGCCACATACTTTTAGCATCAACATACATGCAAAGTTTTTTTGAAAGATTTGGTTTTCACAGTTCTAACATTTCAAACAACCAGATGAATAAGTGTTCTTCTCTATGACTAACATAGGGAGAGAAAAGAACACTTCATATAAAACTGCAATTAGTTACAGAGAATCAATCATTCCGGTACAGGATAATATACCCTCAGTGATTTCCCTGGTTTATAGCTGAAAGTTACAGAATGGCATTCCTCCATTCTACAAGATTTGGTTTTTACAATTCTAACATTTCAACCAACCAGATGCATAAATGTTCTTATCTATGGCTAGCACTTCATATAAAACTGCAATTAATTATAGATAGTCAATCACTCTGGTACAGGATAATATACCCACAGTGATTTCCCTGGTTTTTAGCCGAAAGTTACAGAATGGCATTCCTCCATTGTGTTGAGACCCTTGTTGGTACTATCACAACGAAGGATCCAACGACACTCGCTTTTATTCAAGATGTTGGAGATATTTCCACCACGCGGCGGAGTCCGTATAACCTCAATGACCTGCCACCGCATGTCAGAGGGCGCATGATTCAGTTCCAAGTAATGTGCTACTAAAGGAGCATTCTCTGTTTTACATCGAATGCGACTCTTATGTTGGCCCAGACGTAGCTTGATTTTCTGTGTTGTCTGCCCAACATAAATAAGATCACAGGGGCACCAGATTGCATACACCACATTTTGAGTGTTGCAATTCGAGTAGTCCCGCAAATCATGACAGATGTTTTCATGAATAAATTGTTTAGTATTGAGGCTCGAATCGCACATAAGACATCCACCACATTTATAGTGTCCTACAATTTTGTTCAGCCCCCAGATAGTTGTTAAACTCTGGGGTTCAGGACGGGGCAATGCAGCTCGAACTAAATGATCTCTCAAATTTTTTCCTCTTTTATATGAAAAGAGGGGCTGTTCATGTGTGATTCCTGTGGACATAACCAATGGCCAATGTTTCTTAATAATTGCAGAAATGCGATTACTTTGTGTGCCAAAGATAGTGACACAGGGAATCCTCTTGGTTTGTTTCTTCACTTTAGGAGTCAGCAAGAATTCACGATGGTTGTACCATGCCCTCTTCGTGGATCTCTTAATCAATTTCCTTGGGTATCCATGTTTGCTTAATTTCTCAGCTAATTTACCCCCCTCTTGAAAATAGTCATCCCTAAAAAAACAATTTCTACGAATACGTAAAAACTGCCCGAATGGCAGATCATCCCTCAGGCCTCTTGGGTGGTTGCTTGAGTATTCAAGCAATGTATTGCGAGCAGTGGGTTTAGTGAATAATTTCGTTGTTAATCCACCATCGTGAGGAAAAATCGGCAAGTCTAAAAAGTCAATTTGGCTATTGCTTGAATGTGAAGTGAACTTTAAATCAGAAGAACAGGAATTAAGCCAACTCAGAAATTCAGTCAATTCAAAACTAGTTCCAGTCCAAATGAAAAAAATGTCGTCAATATAGCGTCGCCAATGGCGTACGCTATTAAAATAAGGATTTTTGCTAGAGTCGTAAATAAACCTTTGTTCAAAATTGTCAACAAACAAAATAGCAAAATTGGGGGCATAAGAAGCCATGTATTTCCCTGCAGCTTTCTTTGCAGAGATACCGATTATCGCCGATTTCACCACTGCAACTCTTGATTGTGCCTTATCGATATCTCCCCCTCCTGTGATTGTCCCCACCAGTTGCCTTTCTGCCTCCAATAATTCCCCATAAAGATCATGTACGAGTTTTTTCTCCTTCCTCTAAGACGCCCAGCTGTATCTGGATGTCTCCCCCCTTATCTTCGCTTTGAGGGCGTCCCAGACCACGTCAAGCCTGGCACTTCCTTTGTTCTCCGCTATAAACCTAGGAATCCAGATCTTCATGTGTTTACTGAACTCCTCATCACATAGCAGAGCCCTGTCAAAGGTCCAGCGCGAGATCCAGGAGAGGTTAGCCTGTATGGCAACTTCTAAAACCAATAGATTGTGGTCGGACATGATTCTAGGATATCTATATATATATGGCATGTCTGCACCATCTCCTGAGACACATAGAAGTAGTCAAGGCTTGCATGTACCTGGTGCGAGGCGGAGAAAAAGGTGTAGCCAGGGTCCCGCAGTTCTTGCATAGCCCATACATCCGATAATTCATGCATCGTACATAAGTGTACTAAAGATTGGGTTTACGGCCTTGGTATGATCTTCCCCCTAGCTTGCCCCCTCGAGAATTGATGTTTATATTAAAGTCTCTACAAATTATTAGGGGGAGTGGCCACCCCACTAGCTCGATATTCAACCACTCAAACAAGGCAGGGACATCCAACACTGAACCGTATACTGAGCACAGTGTGAAAGAATTATTATCGGTACAGCATTGCGTGATAACCCATCTGCCCATTTTGTCCGCACTTGAGCGCGGGAACCTGGCTCTCCCCTTGCGTGCCATAATAGCAACCCCCCGTGTTCATGTCCCCTGTGACGTACTAGAAACCAGTTGGTAACCTGCCAACTCCACCACCTCCCGTCTACTTGCCTCAATGTGTGTCTCCTGGAGGCACACAATGTCTGCCTTCAAATGTTGAATGTCCTCGTTGACCCTTCGTTTTTTAAGGGGGTTATTTAAACCACAAATATTAATGGAGGCAATACTTAGCTTACCCATTCACCCAAGTGCTCAATACCAGTTTATGCATATTCACCATGACTAACATCGCCTTCTCACCTAAAAGCCCTTTTTGGATCAGTCCCGCCCTCCCCTGCCCCCCCTCTTAACCAGGCAAAATAGGTCCAAGGACCCTTGCGATGCCTCCTGCATCCTGCTGTCACCCATTGCCTCTTGCCCCTCCGTACTAAACCAAAAATAGAAAACTCAAGTGCACAACCAATTTAAGCAAAAAAACAAAAGGGAATCATAATAGGGAGCAACCCTCACTATCGACCCTGTCGACCCTATCCATGAGGCCATTTGCTGTGAACCATGCACATTCAATTCTATTTCCCTCCGCCCGATATTTCCTGTAAGAACTCTTGAGCCTGAATTTCCGAGGAGAACACCCTAGGATTCCCTTTATAAACAATCTTAAGACGGGCAGGGCTCATTAAAAATACTTCCCAGCCCATCTTCTGGTAAGCCGCAATCAATTGTCGGAGCCTCCACCTTCTCTCCATGGTTGTATGACTGAAGTCTGGCCTTACAAAGAAGGTATGACCTTCAGCAGAGCCCCTAGCCTCGGGTCTTGCTTTGTCAAATATTGCCTGTCTCAGGAGGAATTTCCCCCAAAAATTAGAATGGCCCTAAGCTTCTCAATATGAGCCCTCTGACCCCTTCTCTTCTTTAACATAAGTGGGAATCGGTGTCCTCTCTGCACCTCTGCGTCCCAGTCCCAGTGAGCCAGTTCCGGGAAGGCTCCCTTCAGCAAACGTAGCACGAACCCTCGAATGTCATCCCCTTCGCCGTTCTCTGCTATGCCCAGCAGTCTCAGGTTATTCTGCCGCTGGCGGTTCTCGAAGTCCTCCAGCTTCCACATAACATCTGTCATTCTGGTTTCATTTGCAGAGACCTGTCGCCCCGTGGCCTCAGCCCCAGCCTCCAGTGCTACAATTCTTTCTTCCAGTACCGCTGTGCGTTTTGAAAATTCAGTACACGCTTTGCTAACCTTTCGAATAGCCCCTTGTAGTTTTTTCATTGCCAAATGAGCCCTCCTATGCTCTTGTCGTGCTTCCCCTTGCATCTGCTTTAAGGTAGAATAGATTAATCCCATCGAGGGGGAAGATTCCGAAACTGCCTCCGATTCCGGGAATAGTTTAGCTACTTCTTGCTGTATTCCGTCTCCTCCTGGCCCCCTGCCCTCTAGCACTATATGAGTGTCTGAATAGTCCCATTTCATCAGGCTACTCCTGCTTTGATCCAATTCGGACCCCTTCATCTCAAGCCTCTTCCCCCCGGTGTTTTTCCTCATTTTGTGAGAGGATGCCTGTTTTTCGGTAGCTGGTTTAGGTAAGGAGCTGTCAGTGTCCCCCCCAGAATAATCCAAGTCAGTATCACCGTTTACGCTTCCACTAGAAATTTCAGAGTCATCAGTGAGGGAGAAGAATTTCTCCCCTTCCGGGGTCCCCCTGCCTTGGAGCGTATCTGGGTATTGCTCAATTCCGACAGCACCATAGAGTTGCCTAAATCTGAGCTCTCCCCTTGTAGCGCCAGAATCTGTTGAGCCAGTCAGACCTTGTCTCCCCCCTCCTCATAGTTATCTTGTGGCAAGCTTAGAGTATTCACACCACTACCAGCCCCCTTAGATCCCTCTGCTTTCACCAATGCCAGCGAGTCTGTACTCAAGCCATTCCCCGGGAAGCAGTCACCAGCACTAGCGTTATCTCTCTCCAGCCTCTCACCAGTCACCTCCGTGCAGATCGCTTTCTTGTTCCCCGCCGGTCCACGTACGGAAAACATGCCAGGGACTCCTGGCTGCTTTGGTCTCACCACTTCCTCGCTGGGACACTGCTCCTTAGCTTTTGCTTTGCTGATTGTCTCCTCCTCCTCCTTGAGACCCGCAGGGGCAGTAGCGTCCTCTGTCTTCCGTCCGGCTGGCGTCTGCCGGGCTGGTAGCATACCACGCGATCCTCCGGCTGCTCCAGTCTCTGCACACTCCCTGGGGGGTTTGATTTGCTTGGGGGGCATCCTGATCCGCTGAGTTGATCGTCCGCCTCCTGCACAGCCACCAAACAGTTTCAATAGGGTGCGGGCCAGCAGGTATGTGAGTTGTTTTGCTATGAAGATCCTTTGCTGCATTCGTCTCGCACTATAAGCCCATAGTGCTCCGATTCCTTGATGGGGAATCATTCGTGTATATGGTCGATGCCCCGAGTTTTCTTAATCCATATTGTTACCACTGAACAGGGGTGAGCGGCTCTCACAGCTGTCACACAGCCGCCATCTTGCCTCCCCCCACAGTGTTCTAATGAACAATT
Source organism: Calotriton arnoldi (assembly GCA_963921515.1). Classification (NCBI taxonomy): domain Eukaryota; kingdom Metazoa; phylum Chordata; class Amphibia; order Caudata; family Salamandridae; genus Calotriton; species Calotriton arnoldi. The sequence goes on along the minus strand of CAWUFW010031746.1, from coordinate 1,646 downwards.
AGATTGCTAACATTCTATATTTATTACAAAAGTGTGGCATGCCTGAAGTCATCTTGATGTAACCAAAACTGTAATAGCTAAAGCATTTCCTTTTTTCCATTGAAATTATGGTTAGTGCTCTAAAAAAGTAATATGAGGACACATTTTCTGAGTTCTCTAATAACGACAAAGCACTTTCAAATTATTTGCTCTATTTATGTTATTTTTATCCAGTTGATCACTTGATTATTTGTTGCACTTATGGGAGAGGATGTGGCGTTACTGCCAGAGATGCTGACTTTGCAACTGGGGAAGCAGGTTGGAGCTTCGGCGCTGGCTCAACATCCTGTGATTATGGGCAAATCACTTAATCTCCCCATGCCTAAAACCAAAATGAATGTGTCCTTGTGTAATGTAACTGATGCTCATGTAAAGCACTCCAATACCTTCGGTACAAGTCAGCGCTATAAAAAACTGCAAAGGAAATAAAAAATTAAAGCGTTTTGCACACTTCTGTCATTGGGCTGCATTTGGGTGATATTTGTGCTGCATTTGGGCTCTTTTGTCTCTGGTGGCACTCTTGGGAAACTTTTTTGTTATGCACCCCCCTAATTTCCTCCTTTACTGCAGTATCCTCAGTAGAAAATGCTTTCAGTTTTCCACTTCAATTCAATCAAGATGGCATTCAGATGTGTCACACTTTTGGCATAAATTCAGAATGTTAGCATGCTAGTTGTTCATTAGAACACTGTGGTAAACCTGCTGATCACCAGGGAGAAGTGTTGTCAGATTGGGCTATTTCCCGCACAAATCGGGGATATGTTTCACATTTGTGCGAGAAGAGAACTCAACGGCTGGTGCTTACTTTTTGGGTGTATAATAACCCGAGGTGCGCAAATTGTAAGCTGGGGTGGCGCATCAGAAGTGTCAGCAGCACTCTAGTGGAAGGGGAAATCAAGGATTTAGAGTTAAAAGAAGCAACAGAGAATAATTATGTAATTTTGAAAGAACAAATATAGAAACATCAAAAAACAGTAAAAGGAAGAAAAATTAGTAAAATAATGAGAGATGACAAAGACTATGAAAACGGGCTTATTTTTACTTTCTCCTGGAGATTTGATGATGTGACACTTCCTAAACAGGTGAATCCTGATGTGTTTGACACAGCCAGCCTTTCAAGTGCTAACAGAGGTTCGGATGTTTCCTCTTTGGGTGAGGCGGGCCCAAGTGGCCCTACTGATAAAGGAGCGAATTCCAACAGCTCTTCGACTTTTTTAGAGGATGTACTAAGATACAGAATTGGGAGCAACCAACAAAAATCCACCACAAGACTAGGAGAGGGAGGGGAGAAGGAATAGAAAGAAGGGAAGGTGTGCTAACCCGAAATTAGAAAAAGAGACTGAACAAGTAATGACAATCGATCACATTTGCAATTAATCATCTGGTCCATCACAGAACACTGAAAGTAATCTGGTAATTAATTTATCAGATTATGTTCTAAATGAATTTGAAATTTTGGCTTTAGACAAGGGCCTTGGGTTTTGTCCAGTGAATTATGGAAATTTTTCTGACTTACATGTTGATGTTTTCAAGTTTATAAGAAAATTGAAACTCTTATAAACTTGAAAACATCAACATGTAAGTCAGAAAATTGAAACTCAGTGAGG
>CAWUFW010031745.1:0-15022 GCA_963921515.1 Calotriton arnoldi | reverse complement strand
GGCCACTTCCGTTCAGTTACGTATTGCTGACCAGGAGCTGGATTCGGTGGGTCCCTCGACGTCTGCAGCTGACTGCGGTGTCGGCAACTCGATTGGAGCCAACAAGCCTTGGCAGCAGCAAGTCTCGGGGAAATGAAGAAAAGTCAATGGCACAGACCAGCAAGGTCTGAGGGACTCACCCAGCGAGGGTAAGTCAGGGCAAGCCTGGAGCAACCAGGGGAGCCCTTTGGTTTCTTTAAGAAGTCTTCTGGGGACCCACAAGCCAGCGGGCAAGGGATCGCGAAGACACCTCGGGCGGAATCACTCAACAGGGGTCCACGGTCACTCGGGACGGTGTAGGCCTCTGATCTTCGAAGGGATTCCTGCTGGAGGTCGGGACCACACGTGGTCCAAAGCACAAGTTCGTAGAACGTTGTGAAGGGGTTGCACTCGACAATAGTGCACGGTACCCAGGGGTCGCGGTTCCTCATTACTCGTGGGGTCCACTTGCCTCAGCTTCGCTGGGGACTCACGATGGCCTGGGAGAGGTCAGGAAATCCACTTCTTGGGCTGCAGGAACTTCGGACTCCGGCGGGAGCGGCGTAGTTTGCGACCGTCGTTGTCGTTTTTGGTGCCTGCCAAGCAGGGAGTCACTCCTTGACTCCAAGGGAGATTCTTCTGTCTTCCAAAGGTAGTGGAACGTCGAAGGGCCAGGATTCTTCTGTAGAGCGTCGTCCAGGGGTTATCTGCGTTGCACTGGCAAGGTTCCCCCTCTTATACTAAAAAGAGGGGATGGACTAGCTCTATGACCCCACCTATGGGAGGGTCAAGGGAGGGGGTGGCTACACCCACTTCCCTTTGTCCAGTTTCGTGCCAGAGCAGGGGCAGGTAGCCCCTGAGCTGGTTTGAACTGGCATATGCACAGAGGAGCCTTCTGCTCCCCAGTGCAGGACTTCAAAGCACTCTAAGAGTGCACCCACCCAGCCCCAATACACTAAACCCTGTCTGGGAGGTGGTTACACCTCCCTGTGACAGAGATGCCTATTGTTGGGCTTCCTCCACTGTGAGTGTTGGTCATCAGCAGGAGGGCAGCCCAGTGTCTGTGACTGGTGGCATCCATTTTGTGATGCCAGGGCTCTGCAGGATTCTACCGCGTTTCCACAGCAGGTACATGTCTTATCCCTCTAGAAGGGTGGAATGCTACCCCCGCCGCCAGGATTGGCGGGGGGTAGTATTCCAAGATGTTTGACACCAAACACGACATGTTTTGATGCAGCCATTCCAAAGTTAGCATTCTACCGCGAGGATATAATGCACTTAAGAGTATATGGTTTAACCGCATCCACAAACAGCACCAGAGAATGGACTCTGAGAACTGCAGAGGGGCCCTGCTCATGCAGAGGCACCCCCTCACATAGAAGCCAAGCACCCTGCCCTCAGGATTGATAGGGCCTGCCATAGGGGTGACTGATAGGTTTATATGTGTGTGCAGGAGAGATATAGGAAACCTATATCTCAGTGAGGGGTGCTAGCACCACCTCACCCAGGCTGCAGTAGCAGGCCTGTGGTGTCAGATTTAGTCTGCTTCCCAGGGGTGGCATAATACATGCTGCAGCCCCTGGTAGGCCTGTGAAGTATCTATGCCCTTGGCACCTAAGGTACCATATACTAGGGACTCATAAGGCACCACAGTATCCAATCACTAGTGCACCTAGAGTGCACTCCATGTCATTTAGAGAGAGCAGATAGACTGGGGCCCTGAATAGCAGGGTCCCAGTCCAACTAAGTCATAAACCAGCAAAACACCATAAAAAAAGTGGGGGCAACCATATAGTCAGATTCCACCTTCCTACAGCGTCCCTGTAAAGGTTAGTGGGGCTGTAATGGCCACAGCCCCAGCCCAAGAATTTGGAGAGATGGAGCCTGAAAGAATGGCCCACTCTCCCCCAAAAGAGAGCACAAGGGTTAAAGAAAAGTCTTCTTCCCTCCAGACAGTAGGTAAGGGTCAGCCTCCTCAGGGAACTGACCCTACACCTAGTGAAGGAACTGCCCCAGAGGTAGTCAGGCCTGGCCTGGCCACACCCCTGATGGCAGAGGACCCTTCCAAGGTGGTACCCAGTCTGGAGCAGGTAACCTGCCCCTCTCTACCCTGCCTCAGCCAGCCCAGGGCTGCAGAGGTCAGGGAGGTCAGTGGACCCCCCAGGGCCCCCTGTCCAGAGGAACCCCCCCATCAGCAGATTAGGGGCACCCAGTCTAGTAGCCCTAGCCAGGTGAAAACTCCTCTACACACTGAGGGATCCCCCATGCCAGAAGGACTCTGGTAGGCAAGGGCAAACCTGGGACCTGAAGGTTCCAAACCTGCCCTGTCCCTCCAGTAGTCCATCCAAAGGGACCCAACCCCCAGCTGTAGGCAGCCAAAGGTTGACCCTTAGAGCAAAGTGCAACTCAGTCATGGAAAGACAGGCATGCATGGTGACCAGTGATCTGAGGAAGCTGAGGCCAACATTCCTAGGGCCTCACTTCCCTACTCAGACACCTCACCAGCCTTGTACTTTACCTAAGCACACCACAGGTAGTGATTCCCCATGGTGGAGACCCTCTTATACCCTTAGGGTGAGGGATTGCTTAGTGGACCATAAGACAGGGGGCAACCATGCTAGTGCAGGTGCTTCCTTATATGACCACTTAGTCAATGAAGGCTCAACTGGCCAAGGTTAGCCTTATCTCCTTTCGTTTGGGGGGTTATGTAGGAAGGTGGAATCTGACTATATGGTTGCCCCCACTTTTTTTATGGTGTTTTGCTGGTTTATGACTTAGTTGGACTGGGATCCTGCTATTCAGGGCCCCAGTCTATCTGCTTTCTCTGTAAAAGGTTTCCATGTGCCTTAGGCACATCTCTGATTGGAATCTGGAGTGCCCTTATAAGTCCCTAGTATATGGTATACTATGTACCAAGGGCATAGGTACCTCAGAGGCCTACCAGGGGCTGCAGCATGTATTGTGCCACCCTGGAAGGCCATCCAAACTGACACCACAGGTCTGCTACTGCAGCCTGGGTAAGGTGGTGCATGCACTCCTTACTGTGATATAGGTTACCTATATCACTACATACATACACACATATAAACCTATAAGTCACTCCTATGGCAGGCCTTATCAATCCTGAAGGCAGAGTGCGTGGTTCCTATGTGAGGGGTGCCCTGCATGAGCAGGGCCCCTCTGCAGCGTTCGGAGGCCCTTCTTTGATGCTGTTTGTAGTGCAGCCTGACCATATACTCTTAAGCGCATTATAACCTCGCGTTAAATGCTAACTTTGGAATGTCTGCACCTAAACATGTCGTGTTTGGTGTCAAACATCTTGGAATACTACCCCCCGCCAATTCTGGCGGCGGGGGTAGCATTCCACCCTTCTAGAGGGAAAGACATGTTAACCCTGGCCTGGTCGGTAACTTCTTTCTAAAGCCTGGCATCACAAAATGGATGCTACTGCCACAGACACAAGTCTGGCCTCCTGCTGCTGGACAAAACTCCGGCAGGGGAGGCCTGGACAATAGGTTTCCTGTCCCAGGGAGGTGTGACCACCTCCCCAGACAGGATAATGTGTATTGGGGCTGGGCGGGAGCACTTTCTGGTGCTTTGAAGTCCTGCACTGGGGGCACATTTGGTGTCCCTGTGCATACCCCAGTTCAAACCGGATCAGGGGCTTGCAGCCCCTGCTTTGGCGCGAACTGGACAAAGGGAAAGGGGTGTAGCCACCCTCTGCCCTGACCCACCCATAGGTGGGGCCACAGAGTAGTCCAACCCCTATCCTTAGTATAAGTATAGGAACCCAGTCCTTAGGACTTTAGATTATCCCTGGACGAAACTCTGAAACTGAATCCTGGACCTTCGATGCTCTACTCACGATTAGAGGACAGAAGAATCTCCCTTGGGGTCAAGGAGTGACTCCCCTGCTTGGCAGGCACCAAAGAAGCATCTGTCTGGTTCGCATTTCTGAAGCTCCCGTCGGACGTCGAAGTCATCGCATCACCAGAGGTAGATTCTCAGACTTCCCCGAGGCTACCCTGAGTCCCCAGCAAAGCTTAGGCCCGTGGCTATCGTGGGTGACTTGAGACCGTGACCCCTGGACACCGAGCACATTTGCAAGTGCATCCTCTTCTGGGTCTCCCAAGAAGTCGTGCTTTGGGCTCCGAGTAGCCCTAGCCTCCAGCACCAACTGCACTGAAGATCACTGGCCCCCACTCCACGAGTGTCCTGTAAGCCAGCTCCACGTGCGGCGTCACGAGGCTCCTTTGCGGTTGATAGCCCGTTGGCTAGTAGCCCTTAACGAAGGCCAATCTTTTCCTAACTTGGCATCCTGGTTGCTCCAAGCCTGCCCTCACTTACCCTCGCTGGGTGAGTTCCCCAGACCTTGCTGGTCTGCACCATCGACGATCTTCCTCTGCATCGAGACTTGCCATTGCCAAGGCTTGTTGGGTTCAATCCGGTCGCCGACACCTCAGCACTCGACAAACATTGTGTACCAGCCAGAAACCTGCTCCTGGTCACCGACAACGCCTCCTGGACCTCATGGCTGAAGAGTCAAGATGACTGTCAACGCACCTGAAGCACTCGACATCGGTGGGCATCTGTCCATTGCCTTCCTGGTCACTGGCTAGTGACCCAGACTCTGTCCCCTCTGCTTTCAGGTTCTTCAGAACTCCGATCCACTCTTGGATCCACCCGGACACTTTTCACTTGGTCGCCAGCAGCACTTTGCAGCAGATCGCCATTCAAATCGACGACGAAACCCGACCCCGAAAGGCACCTATGCACCCGGCTTCCCTGGGTGAGGTAACACGAGTACTCCGGTGCTCCCGTGGGTAGAGACTCTTCAAAGTCCTAGATCTCAAAGGGTTTGGTCCAAGTCCTCTTTTAAGTGTCCCTTTTCTCTAATTTCCCGATCACGACTTTCTCCATAGAAGTCAACGGCGTATCGCGGTTGTGTATTTCCACTGCACGCGTCTCCCGTGGGTCCCCTGTGTCACTACCTTGGGTGGTTCCTTGTGGTCCAAGCACTTCTAGAGGCTCTAGGCCTAGTGTCTAGTTCAGTCGTGGTTCGCATACCACTTTATTGGTATATGGTTTGGTACGCCCCTAGGGCCCAAACGTGTATTTGTGCTATTACTGTGTTTAAATAACTTCTAACTTATGTACTTCGAACTCTAGCCTCATAAAGAGACTAGAGGGGTGTGTTTAGCAATAAATACATATATTTTGAATATATACCTGGTGTGGTGCTCTTTCATTTGGTCACTCAAGAGATTATAGACTGGTAAAACAAGCTGCTTTATATTCCTTCAAGACTTAGCCTGAAGGCTGCTCTCCATAGCTACCACTAGGATAGCTTTCAATAAGGTTGTCTTTAACCTATCTCCAATAAGGGGTTGTTTGGACTGGTGCAAGGTGCCCACTATAATTAGTGGACAGCATATACCAGGCCAACTTCTCACAACAGAGGTGCAGAAAGACACGAGAGAATTGGTGAAAGAAGCGGCAGAGGTTTAGAAAGAACCACGAGAAGTGCAAAAAGAGGCAACTGAGGTGCAGAAAGAAGCAAGAGCAGTGCAGAAAGAACCAACAGAGCTGCATAAAGTGGCAAGAGGGGTGCAGAAAGAGGTAGGAGAGGTGCACAAAGAGGCAAGAGAGGTACAGCAAGAGGGGTGCAGAAAGAAGGAACAGAAGTGCAGATAGAGGCAAGAGAATTGCTGAAAGAAGCAAGAGAGGTGTAGAAAGAACCAATAGAAGTGCAGAAAGAGGCAAGTAAGGTGCAGAAAGAAGCAAGAGCAGTGCAGAAAGAACCAACAGAGGTGCAAAAAGAGGCAAGAGGGCTGCAGAAAAAGATAGGAGGGGTGCACAAAGAGGCAAGAGAGGTACATAAAGAGGCAGGAGCGATGGAGAAAGAAGGAAGAGAAGTGCAGAAAGAAGTAACAGAGGTGCTGAAAGAGGCGCGAAGGGTGCAGAAAGAGCAAGAGAAGTGCAGAAAGAGGCAACAGAGGAACAGTAAGAGGCAAGAGAGGAGCAGGAAAGGTGCAGAAAGAGGGAACAGGGGTGCAGAAAGAGGCAAGATATCTGCAGAAAAAAGCAACAGAGGTGCTGAAAGTGGCAAGTGAGGTGCAGAAAGAGGCAAGAGATCTGCAGAAAAAAGCAACAGAGGTGCTGAAAGAGGCAAGTGAGGTGCAGAAAGAAGCAAGAGAGGTGTAGAAAGAAGCAATAGAAGTGCAGAAAGGAGCAACAGAGGTGCAGAAAGAGGCAGAAGGGCTGCAGAAAGAGGCACACAATGTGCAGAAAGAGCCAACAGAGGTACAGAAAGAGGCAAGAGAGATGCAGAAACAGGCAGGAAAGGTGCAGAAAGAGGGAACAGGGGTACTGAAAGAAGCAAGAAAGGTGCAGAGAGAGAAAAGAGGGGTGCATAAATGAGCAAGAGATCTGCAGAAAAAAGCAACAGAGGTGCTGAAAGAGGCAAGTGAGGTGCAGAGAGAGGCAAGAGATCTGTAGAAAAAAGCAACAGAGGTGCTGAAAGAGGCTAGTGAGGTGCTGAAAGAAGCAAGAGAGGTGCAGAAAGAAGGAAGAGAAGTGCAGAAAGAAGTAACAGAGATGCTGAAAGAGGCACGAAGGGTGCAGAAATAGCAAGAAAAGTGCAGAAAGAGGCAACAGAGGTAAAGAAAGAAGCAAGAAAGGTGCAGAAAGAGAAAATAGGGGTGCATAAAGAGGCAAGAGATCTGCAGAAAAAAGCAACAGAGGTGCTGAAACAGGCAAGTGAGGTGCAGAAAGAGGCAAGAGATCTGCAGAAAAAAGCAACAGAGGTGCTGAAAGAGGCAAGTCAGCTGCAGAAAGAAGCAAGGCAGTTGCAGAAAGAGGCAATAGAAGTGCAGAAAGAAGCATCAGAGGTGCAGAAAGAGGCAAGAGGGGTGCAGAAAGAGGCAACAGCAGTGCAGAAAGAACCAAGAGAAGTGCAGAAAGAAGCAACAGAGGTGCTGAAAGAGGGACGAAGGGTGCAGAAAGAGGCAAGAGAAGTACAGAAATAAGCAAAAGAGGTACAGAATGAGGCAAGAGTGGTGCAGAAAGAGGGAAGAGAGGTGTAGAAAGAGGCAAGAGAGTTACACAAAGAGTGAAGAGGGGTGCAAAAAGAGGCAGGAGGGGTGCAGAAAGAAGCAACAGAGGTGCCGAAGGTGGCAAGATAGGTGCAGAATAAAGCAGGTGAAGTGCAGAAAGAGGTAACAGAGGTGCCGAAAGACACGAGAGGTGCAGAAATAAGCAATAGAAGTGCAGAAAGAGGCAAGAGAATTGCTGAAAGAGGCAACAGAGGTGTAGAAACAACCAAGAGAAGTGCAGAAAGAGGCAAGTAAGGTGCAGAAAGAAGCAAGAACAGTGCAGAAAGAACCAACAGAGGTGCAAAAAGAGGCAAGAGGGGTGCAGAAAAATGTAGGAGGGGTGTACAAAGAGGCAAGAGACTTACAGAAAGAGGCAGGAGGGGTGCAGAAAGAAGGAAGAGAAGTGCAGAAAGAAGTAACAGAGGTGCAGAAAGAGGCGCGAAGGGTGAAGAAAGAGCAAGAGAAGTGCAGAAAGAGGCAAGAGAGGTACAGAAAGAGGCAAGAGAGGTGCTGAAACAGGCAGGAAAGATGGCGAAAGAGGGAACAGGGGTGCAGATAGAGGCAAGAGAGGTGCAGAAAGAGAAAAGAAGGATGCAGAAAGACGCAAGAGATCTGCAGAAAAAAGCAACAAAGGTGCGGAAAGAGGCCAGTGAGATGCAGAAAGGGGCAAGAGATCTGCAGAAAAAAGAAACAGAGGTGCTGAAAGAGGCAAGTAATGTGCAGAAAGAAGCAAGAGAGGTGCAGAAAGAGGCAATAGAAGTGCATAAAGAAGCAACAGAGGTGCAGAAAGAGGCAAGAGGGGTGCAGAAAGAAGGAAGAGAAGTGCAGAAAGAAGCATCAGAGGTGCAGAAGGAGGCACGAGGGGTACAGAAAGAAGGAAGAGAAGTACAGAAAGAAGCAACAGAGGTGCTGAAAGAGGCACGAAGGGTGCAGAAAGAGGCAAGAGAAGTGCAGAAAGAAGCAACAGAGGTACAGAAAGAAGGAAGAGTGGTGCAGAAAGAGGAAAGAGAGGTGCAGAAAAAGGCAAGAGAGTTGGACAAATAGGGAAGAGGGGTGCAGAAAGAGGCAGGAGGGGTGCAGAAAGAATTAACCCCTTCGATGCTCATGACGAGCTCAGCTCGTCATGCTGCGCGGTCGCGCTGTGCGCATGACGAGCTGAGCTCGTCACGACCACACCCGCGATCGGAATGTCCAGCACCTGGGCGGAATTCCGATCGCGGCGAAGCGGTTAATAGAGGTGATGAAAGAGGCAAGAGAGGTGCAGAAAAAAGCAAGTGAAATGCAGAAAGAGGCAACAGAGGTGCAGAAAGACGCAAGAGAGGTGCAGAAACAAGCAAGAGATGTGCAGAAACAGACAAGTGAGGTGCAGAAAGAAGCAAGAGCAGTGCAGAAAGAACCAACAGAGGTGCAAAAAGAGACAAGAGGGATGCAGAAAGAAGCAACAGAGGTACAGAAAGAGGCAAGAGTGGTGCAGAAAGAGGGAAGAGAGGTGTAGAAAAAGGCAAGAGAGTTGCACAAATAGGGAAGAGGGGTGCAGAAAGAGGTAGGAGAGGTGCACAAAGAGGCAAGAGAGGTACAGAAAGAGGCAGGAGGGGTGTAAAAAGAAGGAAGAGAAGTGCAGAAAGAGGCAAGATAATTGCTGAAAGAAGCAACAGAGGTGTAGAAAGTAGCAAGAGAAGTGCAGAAAGAGGCAATTGAGGTGCAGAAAAAAGCAAGAGCAGTGCAGAAAGAACCAACAGAGGTACTGAAAGAGGTGCAAATGGTGCAGAAAGACCAAGAGAAGGGCAGAAAGAGGCAACAGAGGTACGGAAAGAGGCAAGAGAGGTACAGAAATAGGCAGGAAAGGTACAGAAACAGGGAACAGGGGTGCAGAAATAGGCAGGAGAGGTGCAGAAAGAGAAAAGAGGGGTGCAGAAAGAGGCAAGAGATCTGCAGAAAAAAGAAACAAAGGTGCTAAAAGAGGCAAGTGAGGTGCAGAAAGAGGCAAGAGATCTGCAGATAAAAGCAACTGAGGTGCTGAAAGAGGCAAGTGAGGTTCAGAAAGAAGCAAGAGAGGTGCAGAAAGAGGCAATAGAACTGCAGAAAGAAGCAACAGAGGTGCAGAAAGAGGCAAGAGGGGTGCAGAAAGAAGGAAGAGAAGTGCAGAAAGAAGCAGCAGAGGTGCTGAATTAGGCATGAAGGGTGCAGAAAGAGGCAAGAGAAGTGCAGAAAGAACCAAGAGAAGTGCAGAAAGAAGCAAAATAGGTGCAGAAGGAGGCACGAGGGGTGCAGAAAGAAGGAACAGAAGTACAGAAAGAAGCAACAGAAGTGCTGAAAGAGGCACGAGGGTGCAGAAAGAAGGAAGAGAATTGCAGAAAGAAGCTACAGAGGTGCTGAAAGAGGCACGAAGGGTGCAGAAAGAGGCAAGAGAAGTGCAGAACGAAGCAACAGAGTTACAGAAAGAGACAAGAGTGGTGCAGAAAGAGGGAAGAGAGGTATAGAAATAGGGAAGAGAGTTGCAAAAATAGGAAGAGGGGTGCAGAAAGAAGCAGGAGGGGTGCAGAAAGAAGCAACAGGGGTGCCGAAAGAGGCAAGAGAGGTGCAGAAAGAATCAAGTGAAGTGCAGAAAGAGGCAACAGAGGTGCAGAAAGACGCAAGAGAGGTGCATAAACAACCAAGAGAAGTGCAGAAAGAGGCAAGAGAATTGCTGAAAGAAGCAACAGAGGTTTAGAAAGAAGCGAGAGAAGTGCAGAAAGAGGCAAGTGAGGTGCAGAAAGAGGCAATAGAAGTGCAGAAAGAAGCAACAGAGGTGCAGAAAGAGGCAAGAGGGGTGCAGAAAGAAGGAAGAGAAGTGCAGAAAGAAGCAACAGAGGTGCAGAAGGAGGCACAAGGGGTACAGAAAGAAGGAAGAGAAGTACAGAAAGAAGCAACAGAGGTGCTGAAAGAGGCACGAAGGGTGAAGAAAGTGGCAAGAGAAGTGCAGAAAGAAGCAACAGAGGTACAGAAAGATGCAAGAGTGGTGCAAAAAGAGGGAAGAGAGGTGTAGAAAGAGGCAAGAGAGTTGGACAAATAGGGAAGAGGGATGCAGAAAGAGGCAGGAGGGATGCAGAAAGAAGCAACAGAGGTGCCGAAAGAGGCAAGAGAGATACAGAAAGAAGCAAGTGAAGTGCAGAAAGAGGCAACAGAGATGCTGAAAGAGGCATGAACGGTGCAGAAAGAAGCAAGTGAAGTGCAGAAAGAAGCAACAGAGGTACAGAAAGAGGCAAGAGTGGTGCAGAAAGAGGGAAGAGAGGTGTAGAAAGAGGCAAGAGAGTTGCACAAATAGGGAAGAGGGGTGCAGAAAGAGGCAGGAGGTATGCAGAAAGAATTAACAGAGGTGCCAAAAGAGGCACGAGAGATGCAGAAAAAAGCAAGTGAAATGCAGAAAGAGGCAACAGAGGTGCAGAAAGTCGCAAGAGAGGTGCAGAAACAAGCAAGAGAAGTGCAGAAAGAGACAAGTGAGGTGCAGAAAGAAGCAAGAGCAGTGCAGAAAGAACCAACAGAGGTGCAAAAAGAGACAAGAGGGGTGCAGAAAGAAGCAACAGAGGTACAGAAAGAGGCAAGAGTGGTGCAGAAAGTGGGAAGAGAGGTGTAGAAAGAGGCAAGAGAGTTGCACAAATAGGGAAGAGGGGTGCAGAAAGAGGTAGGAGAGGTGCACAAAGAGGCAAGAGAGGTACAGAAAGAGGCAGGAGGGGTACAAAAAGAAGGAAGAAAAGTGCAGAAAGAGGCAAGAGAATTGCTGAAAGAAGCAACAGAGGTGTAGAAAGAAGCAAGAGAAGTGCAGAAAGAGGCAAGTGAGGTGCAGAAAAAGTTAGGAGGGGTGCAGAAAGAGGCAAGAGAGGTACAGAAAGAGGCCGGAGGGGTGCAGAAAGAAGGAAGAGAAGTGCAGAAAGAGGAAAGAGAATTGCTGAAAGAAGCAACAGAGGTGTAGAAAGAAGCAAGAGAAATGCAGAAAGAGGCAAGTGAAGTGCAGAAAAAATCAAGAGCAGTGCAGAAAGAACCAACAGAGGTACTGAAAGAGGCACAAATGGTGCAGAAAGAGCAAGAGAAGTGCAGAAAGAGGCAACAGAGGTACAGAAAGAGGCAAGAGAGGCACAGAAACAGGCAGGAAAGGTACAGAAACAGGGAACAGGGGTGCAGGAAGAGGCAAGAGGGGTGCAGAAAGAGAACAGAGGGGTGCAGAAAGAGGCAAGAGATCTGCAGAAAAAAGCAACAGAGGTGCTGAAAGATACAAGTGGGGTGCAGAAAGAGGCAAGAGATCTGCAGAAAAAAGCAACAGAGGTGCTGAAAGAAGCAAGTGCGGTGCAGAAAGAAGCAAGAGAGGTGCAGAAAGAGGCAATAGAACTGCAGAAAGAAGCAACAGATGTGCAGAAAGAGGCAAGAGGGGTGCAGAAAGAAGGAAGGGAAGTGCAGAAAGAAGCAACAGAGGTGCTGAATTAGGCACGAAGGGTGCAGAAAGAGGCAAGAAAAGTACAGAAAAAACCAAGAGAAGTCCAGAAAGAAGCAACATACGTGCAGAAAGAGGCATGAGGGGTGCAGAAAGAAGGAAGAGAAGTACAGAAAGAAGCAACAGAGGTGCTGAAAGAGGCACGAGGGGTGCAGAAAGAAGGAAGAGAAGTTCAGAAAGAAGCAACAGAGGTGCTGAAAGAGACATAAAGGGTGCAGAAAGAGGCAAGAGAAGTGCAGAAAGAAGCAACAGAGTTACAGAAAGAGGCAAGAGTGGTGCAGAAAGAGGGAAGAGAGGTGTAGAAAGAGGGAAGAGAGTTGCACAAATAGGGAAGAGGGGTGCAGAAAGAGGCAGGAGGGGTGCAGAAAGAAGCAACAGGGGTGCCGAAAGAGGCAAGAGAGGTGCAGAAAGAAGCAAGTGAAGTGCAGAAAGAGGCAACAGAGGTGCAGCAAGATGCACACAGGGATTTTTCCTATCTCCTGGAAAGCAGCCTCAGTGCTTCCTCTCTTAAAGAAACCTAATCTTAACTGTGAGAAGTTGGCCTGGTATATGCTGCCCACTAATTAAAGTGGGCACCTTGCACCAGTCCAAACAAACCTTATGGTGATTCGGTTAAAGATAACCTTTAGAAACTATCCTAGTGGTAGCTGTGGAGAGCACCCCTCAGGCTTAGTCTTGAAGGAATGTTTAGCAGCTTGTTTTACCAGAATGCAATCTTATAGTATTGGTTAAATGAATGGGAAACCACACAGTAGTTATAAAAATATGTATTTTTAATATAATACTGTCTAGCACATCACAGTGTCTCCTACAAGGAGATAACACACAATACACAATACTTACAGCACAGAATCAATCGTAAGTAGCAATAATACACAGAGGGCCCGGGGGGGACCGAACCATATACTGAAATAGAGGTATAAGAACCACAACGCGAGTCAAGACAATGTCTAGGAGGTGTAGAATCACTGGGACCCCAAGGAACCACCCAAGCTGAGTACATAGGGACCCCACGGAGGACGGGTGCAGAGTGAGAACACGACTGCGTGCTCCGTACAACTCTATGGGAGAGTTGCAGTTGGAGTTTTAATGTTTAAGGACCCTTCCCAGTGGATTACGAAGAAACCCTTTGGAACTTAAAAGGTTGGAGAGCCACCCCACCCGTGGATACTGTAGTACCAGAGTTACCTATCCCAGGGAAGCTGAGTGCATAGGGCTGAATTGGTGTCGGAAACTGTCGTCGTTCTCAATGGGAGACTTCAAGGAAATGCCACTGCTGGAAGAAAGAAGAAAGTCCGGTGGAACCCACAAGTGGATTCTTGATAGGATTAACCTGAAAGAAGAGGGGACAGAGTCTGGGTCACTTAGGAGTGACCAGGGGCTCGGTAGACGAATGCCCACCGATGTCGGGTGCTTCAGGTGTTCTGATGGAGGTCTTGACTCTACAGCTTCAGGGACCAGGAGATGTCGAGGATGACCAGGAGACGGATATGAGCTGTCCGATGAAGGAGGTCGAGTGCTGAGGGGTCAGTGTCCAGCGGGAGCACCAACAAGCCTTGGCAGCGGCAACCCATGAAGATGGTCAAGAAAGGTTACGGTCTGGCCCAGCAAGGACCAGGAGACTCACCACAGCAAGGGGAGTCAGGACAGGCCTGGAGCAACCAGGGGAGCTCAAGAAAATCAAGATTGTCCCTCAAATGGACCCACAGGCCGAAGGCACAGGAGTCACAAGGGGACCTCTAGCAGTTTCACCAAACAACAGCTTGCAGGGCACAGAGTGTGAGGAGGCCAAAGTCCTGGGTAATAAATGTGCACAGAGGTTGGGGCTATCGATAGCCCAATGCACGAAGTTGGGGAACTCCAACAAGCATATGCAATTGCAAATGAACGTGGTGCATAGGTGTACGAGTTATGCAGTCCCCACGAGGGATACTGGCCTCAATCTCAGTGAGAGGGCAGCTCGACCTCAAAAAACTGAGGAACCCACCTCCTGTGTTGCTGGAGCCTTCAGAGTCTGCTGGAGCTCAGGATCAGCAGACCGGTCAGTTGTGTTACGGTGCCTTTGAATGCAGGGGAGTGACTCCTTCACTGCAAGGGAGATGCTTCAGTTGTCCTTGATGCCCCACAGGGTCCTGAACGGAGCCTGTATGGTGCACGGGCACAGACAATGCTTTGGACGGAGAGGCCCAGTCGAAGTCCAGAGTGTCCAGACGGTCGAAGGTCAGTGGTTTCTTATTAAGAATCTTGTCCATGTCGAATCTAGGGTCCTACAGCCAGGTAAGCCGTTTTCTACCAACAGGAGAGGGTTGGACAGATTCAGGGGACCCTCCCAGGGGAGGGTCTGGACAGTGGGGAGTATACTCCCATGTCCTTTGTCCAGTTTCGTGCCAGAGCAGGAGCCAACGGCTCCCAGAACTGGTTTGAGCTCGACTATGCACAGGGATACCAGGACTGCCCCTCGTGCAGACTTTCAGGCACTTTGGAAGTGCACCCACCCAGCCCCAATGCACTAAATCCTGTCTGGGAGGTGGTCACACCTCCCTGTAACAGGATGCCTATTGTTCTGCCTTCCCCTGCTCGAGCTTGGCTCAGCAGCAGGTGTGAGAAGTTGGCCTGGCATATGCTGTCCACTAATTATAGTGGGCACCTTGCACCAGTCCAAACAACCCCTTATTGGAGATAGGTTAAAGACAACCTTTATTGAAAGCTATCCTAGTGGTAGCTATGGAGAGCAGCCTTCAGGCTAAGTCTTGAAGGAATGTAAAGCAGCTTGTTTTACCAGTCTATAATCTCTTGAGTGACCAAATGAAAGAGGACCACACCAGGTAAATATTCAAAATATATGTATTTATTGCTAAACACACCCCTCTAGTCTCTTTATGAGGCTAGAGTTCGAAGTACATAAGTTATAAGTTAGTTATCAACAGTAATAGCACAAATACACGTTTGAGCCCTAGGGGCGTACCAAACCATATACCAATAAAGTGGTATAAGAACCACGACTGAGCTAGACACAAGGCCTAGAGCCTGTAGAAGTGCTTGGACCACAAGGAACCACCCAAGGTAGTGACACAGGGGACCCACGGGGGACGCGTGCAGTGTGAGAACACAGCCGCGAATCGCCGTTGACTTCTATGGGGAAAGTCGCGGTTGGAATTTTAAAGAAAAGGGGCACTTAGAGGAGAACTTGGAGCAAACCCCTTTAGAACTGAGTTGTTCTAGAGTCTATACCCACAGGAGCACCGGAGTACTCGAGTTACCTCACCCAGGGAAGCCGGGTGCATAGGTGTCTTTCGGGGTCGGGTTTCGTCGTCGTTTTCAATGGCGATCTGCTGCAAAGTGCTGCTGGCGGCCAAGTCGAAAGTGTTCGGGTGGATGCAAAGGTGGATCGAAGATCTGAAGAACCTGAAAGCAGAGGGGACAGAGTCTGGGTCACTAGCCAGTG
>CAWUFW010031744.1:0-15025 GCA_963921515.1 Calotriton arnoldi | reverse complement strand
CATTTCGTTCGGTTACATATTGCTGCTTCTTCAACCGTTGTATAATGTTCACTACAACTTCATACTTAATAAGTCTCAACAGTACAGTGAGTGAAGTGAACACCCTTCCAGCTAGTGCAATGTCAATAAGCAATGAATATAACTTACCACCACCCGCCACTGCTGCTGGCTCACCCCCTGTAGCTCCTGCAGGTGCCGCATCTCCTGCCCCCTCCGGAATGGCCGCATCGCCATCGCCGCTGGCCCCGCCGGCACTGGTGGTCGGTAGTACACCTAGAAAAAAAACATGACACATTTTTAGATGCCTGTACACCTCCCCTATTTATTCGTTTTCACTAGCAAGATTGAAAAAAAAGTTAATACATACATATACAACATACATCACTAGTCCAAATCGGGTACTAGAGTAGAGTCAGTAGACACTAGTAGTGTTATGGTCCCTAGGGTCATTATTATAGTCTACTCTACTCTTTGCAAAGTTAGCCTGAGCCATGCAACCATTTTTCGCTTCATGTCTTTTGCGCATGTTACCTCGCAGCTTGTTGTGCAGTAAGACGCCTTTTGAGCCCACATGAGCTCATACAGCTACTGTCTGAGCGTTGCGTACAAGAGGTCGAAAAACAAGCCACTTTGTTATGGAGTTCGGTTAGTTCGTATTGCTTAGCCATAAGTAACATGTTACACTTTTTGGCATGACTGAGAAATGCTTGCATTATACTATCTAACGCGCACCATTTTTCTCATAACAGGCACAAGATTCCCTTCTACGAACCAGAGATTTGCAGAGCTTATGAATGATGCATGTAACCAGTACTTCTACGGTGAGCGGTCTCCCAGAATTCGCACAGATCTTTTGTCTTCTATCATGCACTTGTAACAATGTTTATTGTTTTAATCTTATGCATTTTGCTGTTGGAGCTGGCTGTAGTACACTGAATTTTATAGAACAACATACAGAGCTTGTTAGTTGAAAATAAACCTTTTGAAATTACACATAGACTCTGTGGTATTTGGTGTGGTGGTGGTGGTGGACTTACACGAGTGAGTGAGCGAAAGGGTGTTATGTTCTGGGTTGTGTAATCATTGGGTATCTTCAGGTGGGGGCTCGGGGACCTAATGAGACACTATAGCTAGTCGGTCAGGGGATTGTGGGTTCACTTCTGACTGAGGTGTGAGGAAGGTCCAACCTCCCATCACCAACATCCTATTTTCTTGTGCATAGTTCTGTATGTGGCTGTGCAGAATCCCCACAACAGTAGTAGTATGTACTATATCCTATCAAAAATACTCAAATATCTGGTTGGGCATTTTGTTGGTGGTAATTGTCAAAGCCTCAAGATTAAGAAGACTAGATGAGGACAACCCAAAGGACTGGACTCAGTGGCTAGAGCTATTGGTCAATCTGAGTTTTATTCAAAACCGTAAAATAAAGAGTGGAAAACTGGAGCAAGCTTAGCTACAGACAGACTAATAGTAGTAGTACAGAGAGTCATAGCAGAGGCAGTTAGAACTTAGAGGCAGGGATAACCAGAATTTAGAAACAGATAGTTAAGTCAAGATCAAAGAAGCTTTTGTAAAAAATAGAATTAGGAAGTGGAACCAGAATTAATAGTTCGGAAAAAATAAGGTGCAGTAAAAGTTAGGGAAATATAATTGTTAATATTAACCACTGGAGGACTTACTGGGGCCAGCAGCAGGGCCCTTGGTAGAGGAGCGGTCCTCTGGTTGTCCCGCCGACTCGGACCCCGTCTTCTTGCCCCTGGGTGCTGCAGATCAGTGATCATGTAAGATATAATAAAGAAAGAGACAAACATTAATGATTGCTGTGAAACAAATAAATTATCTAAAAAAACGCTCAAAAACGTTTTAGGAAACAATAATTGCAATAAAATTGACCTATCTAATCCGATCGACTACTGGCTTGCGGGATTCACGGACCATCTACTTATTTATGAACACTAATCCAGTGTTCCATTCTGATTGATTCGAATCCAGAACACTAACTAAGCCTAAGTACCACCTGACCTAGCCCACCTATTCCAGACGGGCCAATTGTTCACTAAGTCTGCATTTCCATTGTTTTTAGCCCTCAAAAATGCATAGATGAGATGGAGGACACATGCATAAATTTGTGCATACACCAAATTGTTGGTTGGTTGCGTCTGATGTTCTGCAACTGACTGACACTGCTAAGCCTACCACTCACTAAACAAACTACAAAAGGTTCTACTAAGGACTGGGGTAAGCAGCACTCAGTGACAGAGGATGCGTCACGCAGACCGCTAAAAAATTATCAACTAATACTAACTAAACCTAGTATCAATCCATCCACCACTATTTGACAGGAGGACAAAGGAAGGACTAGAGTCTCTCTAGCAATAGCATTACCTAACTTAAGTTCTCTAAAGTAAACTCTTACATAATAATCAGCCCAAGCGAGCGCAAAGTTGCAAACAAGTAAGAGTAGCGCCGAGCACCTGTGTCCTACAATCACAGAAGATTTTGAAACGTAATTTACCTGCAATGTAAGCAGCAGTATTCTTGTTATTCGTAAAAAATTATACACAATACTTATACTACTATATATATTAGCTACTCACCAAGTCCCACGACCTCGACACCTAGCAGGTCCAACAGGTCCTGCTCCCGGTCCAGGATGTCTGACCACCGGTGGGCCAGCTGGTTATGGGTGCGCCGGACCCCTGAGCAGCGAAACACTGCCCGGCGCACCTTCGCCCACCGGCGGTGATGCTCCTGGGTAGGGTACCCGGAGCCTGGCCTGCCGCCTGCTGCCAAGGTCAAGGGGAGGTGACGCTGCAAAAAAAACCAAGGGTGGCCACCTCCGCCTCGCTAAAAAGCTGCCGGGCTTGCACCCCTGCAGGGCGCAGTCTGCCGCAAGGCAGGTAGCTCTTGGGCGCACGCGCCTTACCCTGGGAGCCGGTAGTGCTGCTACCCTTCGCCAAAGTTCTGGGGTGTGTGGGAGGAGGCGGAAAAGAAAAGTTAGAAGGAAAAAATAAAGTTAGGGGAAGAAGTAGGAGCTTAAAGAAGAAAGTAATATAAAACAGTAGAAAAGTAAAAAAACACAGTAAAAAGTAGAAATACATGCAAAATATAGACTTAGGCACAGAGAGAGATAGATAATAAATAAAAAAAAATGAAAAACAGTGTAAAAAACTAAGGATTGCAAAGATTGAGGGAGGATAGAAAAGCAGGCCCAGAACCATAGCATAGAGTGAAAAACAAGATGGCCGCGCCCATCGCGACCGCGTGGGTAAGTTCACGTGATATTTCTCCCCGAGCACGCAAAAAGCGGCGCGAACACGTACGACGCGTTCCCGAACATGAAATGCGCATCGCGAGCACGCTATACGCGACCCGGAATAGGAAATAAGGCATCGCGAATGGGCGGGACAAGTGAAAAACAAGATGGCCGCGCCCATAGGCGACCGCATGGGCAAGTTCGCGAGATACTATCCCCCGAGCACGCAAACAGCATCCCGAACACGCACAACGCGTTCCCGAAGAAGAAAAACGCATCGCGAACGGGCGCAACAAGCAACTACGCACGCTCGCGTAGCTACGTGTAGCTCGCGTAGTGCTTTAACGTCTTCACGTAGCGCGACTATGCTCAGGGTTAGTGTGTCTCTTGCTATTCTCCCCATGGTGAATGATTCCGGCGTGCAAGGTGCCTCTGGCATCACCACTTCCACACTCAACTCGCCCTCTCCCACCTCCTACCTTGTTGCTGACCAATTCCTCATCACTCACAAGCATGGGACCATTTAAGCTCACACATAAGGGTACAACGGTAACTTCACTTTCCCGCCTGTATCCAACCTGCCCTGTCTGGTACAAAGCCACTTTAAGTTCATTCCATTTATAACCATTGTCCAAAACCACATACCTGTCATACACCTGCCTGGCTCTGAACGGCCACCAAAATTTACTCAAATCCTTTCCTACCCTTACTTGTCTTATCTTAACACAGTCACCAACAGACACCCACTCTCCTCTTACACCACTCACCCCCTCACTCTCTTTACCATCAGTTCCAGTAAGCCAAGCCGGAGTCATTTTGGTTCCAGCCTGTCTTCCACGCATTCTCTCAAAGGGTGAAATATTGGACACACCGTGAATTGTGGTGCGATGAGCCCATACCATATCATCCACCATAGCTTTGACATCTTTTCCACTTTGGACAGCCATGGAGATGGTACCTTTAACCAAATGGTTAGCCCTTTCTACCATGCCATTGGCCTGGGGGTTGTACAGAGCATTGTGATGATGTTTTAATACCACAATTCCCCAGAAAGCTGTTCATCTCACCAGAAACTAATTGAGTACCATTATCCGTGATCAGAACACGAGGAAGCCCTTCCTCCAAAAATACACTCTTCAAGGTCTCCACAGTAGTTCTGGTTGTCACATCAGGAATAAACTTCACCACTAACCATTTGGAGTGCACAACATCCACTACAACCATAGCATTTTGCATCCCTTCTTCTGGCAAAGGCATTGGGCCAATAAAGTCTAAGCACACAGTACTCCAAGGTCACCCCGGGTCCTCAATATGCCCCTGGAAGGCTTGTGCTCCTGTCTTAAGCCTCTTCTCACTCTCTCTGCACACTTCACAGTTCTCCACCCACGAGTTGATGTGATCATCCATACAGGGCCACCAAAAATTCTCCCTCACACATTTTTTGGTCAAAGTTTGACCTAAGTGGCCCTTGTGAGCCAGCTTAAAGATCTTCTCTCTCAATCCTTCCGGTGGAACAAATTTGTAATTCCTCATAAGTACATGCTTGCCACTCAAAGTGAACTCATCGAGAATTTTTACAAAAGGTCGAACAGACGGAGACATCGTACTTTTTGTACGCCCCCTCACACATCACCATTTGTCCCACATTCTGGAGGACAGGATCCCCCTCCATAAGCTTACGACATTCTTCAACTGAGAATGAGGCACAGACACACTCTTCCACATCACACAACGAGGCCACCGCCCCTTCCTTTTCCCAAGCTGTAGAACCACGTTCATCAACCCCATACCACTTCAACAATAAGCCTGAGAGACAATCAACTTGTGCATTTCTCCACCCCAGTATGTGTTTGACTGGTACATATACTCTTGCAGTCTTGAAGCTAACCTAGCCAGCCTAGCAGATCCCTTGCCAGCCCCACCAGGACTCAAAACCTTGACCAAAGGTTTATGGTATGTACGAATGAAAAAGGTGAGACCCCATAGAAAGGTCCTAAAGTGTTCTACAGACTGAGCAGCCACTAAAGCCTCACTCTCAATGACAGAGTAATTACTCTCACACTCTGTCAGAGAATGCAACGCAAAAGCCACAGTTCTTTCCGTATCAGCATGAACCTGAGAAAGAACAGCCCCCAGCCCAGAAGCACTTGCATTCACAGTCAGATAAGTTTTGACTTAGGTATCAAACAGTGCAAGGATCCCGGTCCACAAATGCCTTCCTTTATCACATCAAATGCTCTTTGTTGAGCTTAGCCCCACACAAACGCACATCCCTTCCTCAGCAACCCCCTCAAGTCTTCAGTTTGCTAGCAAAGTTTTTTTTTTACAAATGTAGCATAATATTCGATCAAATCCATGAAAGATTGTAACTGATCCTTATCATGGGGAACTGGTGAAGACCGAATAGCTTTCAATAAGTCTACCTTAGGGCGCACCTCTTTCCCAGAAATGGTATGGCCAAGGTATTCAATTTCTTCCACTATGAAGTTGCACTTGTCCCTCCTCGAGGTAAGCCTGCCTCCCTAAGCCTACCCAACACACACCTCAAAATGATATTATGCTCTTGGATGGACCCACCAAAGACCAAAATGTCATTTTGAAAGAATTTCACATTATCCAAGCGCTTAAACACTTCAGTAATGATCCGCTGGAAAATGCTAGCCGCCGAGGGTAGCCCGGATGGCATCCTTGTGAAACTAAAAGCTCCCTCCATGGTGACAAAAGCTGTCAAATTGCATGAATCCTCTGGTGGTAAGCACTTTTCAAGTCAAAGTTTGAAAAGTACTTACCCCCCTTGAGTAACAATAACAACTCATTGATATTTGGAAGAGGAAAAGTATCCGTCACTACATGTTGGTTCAAACTGCGCAAATCCACACAGAACCAAAGTTTGCCATTCTGGCTAATAACCACTGGAGAGACCCATTCCGAAGCCTCAAAAGGCTCTATGATTCCCTCCCTGAGCATGTCATCTAAGAGTTTCTTGACCTCTCCCCTCACTACTACTGACACCCTCCTCAATTTATGTTTAACCGGAACAGTACCTTTTTCCAACACTGTCTTGTGATGTAATCCCTCATCTCACCCAGTCTTTCATTGAACACATCCTTCATTTCTGATAACACATCTTCAGTTGTGCTTTCAGTGACTACCAACACTTGTTCTGGAGAAAGGGGATCAATTGCTATGTACAGATCAAATTGATGTGCCCACCCCAAAATAGGTGGCCCCTCCTCTGCCATGCAGATTTTCCCTTCAATCTGTCGTGATTTAAACACAATCATAGGAGCAAAATACCCCAGAACATCAATGCGTTCTCCCTGGTAGCCCCTGGGGTTTATGTCTTTAGGCAGAAGAGACATTTGCTGCCACTCTCTCTTCCACATAGCCTTCGGTACAATAGTGTACAATGAACCAGAGTCCACCATGAGTTCCACTAGTCTGCCTTGAATACTAAACAAGGCTTTGGTTCTAATTTTCTTATTCCCTTCCTCCACCTCTGGCTGAACCATCAGCACCAGATCCTGGTTATCCTCTTCCCATAATAAGTCCTCAGTGACAGCCACACAAGACTTAGATGAATCTTTACACAAGCGGGCATAATTTCCAAGGCACCCACAAATCCTGCACTCCTTGTTAGACGCAAAACACCATTTAGAATCCCTTGTGTGATAATCACTCCCACAGCGTGAACATACCTCCGATCTGCTTCCTCTCTGGGGTCTAGTTGCAACCTTGCTGGACTATCCTTTAGACACCCCTTCTTTTTTTCCAAGTACAGCAACTTGGCAGTCCACCTGTTCCTTTTTGCCCATCTCCTTCATACATCTCTCAGCCTCCTCAACCACTTTAGCAATTGCAATGGCATCGATAAGAGACTGGTTTTTCGCTACCCTAAAACGCTCTTGTATTTTACTGCTGCTGCACTGAACAATCAGTTGATCCCTTATCATTTCATCTGTCATTTGAACAAATCTGCATTTATTTGGCAATTCACAAAGACCGGAAACAAAATCATCCATTGATTCATCTGGTTTTTGTGGTCTGGTGTAGAACTAATACCGAGATAAGACAATGTTCCCCTCCTTTGCAAATCTTCTCTCCAACCACAGCTTTGCCTCCTTGTACACATCCTCAATGGGCTGATTATTGTTACCCAACATCTGACGTAAGTACTTGAAGATATGATGCGCCTCCTTGCCAATAGCAGCTAATAACAGTGCTTTCTTCCTCTCAGGGATAAATTCTTGTCCATCAAGTGTCACTATGTAATTGTCAAAAAGGTCAATCCATTCCTCCCACTGAAAGGATGGTTGACCTAGCTGCGCTAAAAATGGTGGTGGAATGACAATAGAAGATAGTGGCTTTACTGATGCTGGAGCTGAAAGCCGTCAAAGAAGTACAAGGGTACCAGAAGTCTGTACAACCTGTAGAAAGGATCAGTATTAAAATACCTAAGGGTCTTTCCTCTAAACAGTCACATGACACAGCAGGAAATAAGAAGGAAGCAGACCATAGACTTCAGTACAGCAGACACATGACTTCAACGGTTGCATACGTCTCTTCAGATAGCTCGCTGAGAGCGCTTATCACAAGCTACAAGGTAAGCTGTGCTCACTGAAACTACTCGGTGTCCTGGCACCAACGAGCGCTCATCGTATTCCACCTAGAACACAGGCATGCGTACAGGCAGGGAGACGTCGGGAGACTAGTAAAGGTCAGAGTACACCAGCGTGCTCCTCCGACTTAGATTTAATAGGGAAATATGCCGCTGCACACACTACCTTGCCCTCACGCTCACATCAAAATTTGTTGCTGCCACAGTAATAGTGCTGTCTCACACTGCCGATCTGCACCATTCGGCGCCACCAACAGATCAGTTACCAGAGCTCCTGTAACCGTCTGAGAGCTTCACTCATACACTGGTGCTGGTGTCATTACAGGTGGCTGGCGATCATCGCCAAAAATGTAGTAATGACCACCACGACACGGTAACCAGGTGCAGGCTCAGATTTATCACTGCATCATTAATGGCGTGATCCTTCCCTTCGCCAGACATGGAGCAACTGCCAAGGGAAGAATCACGCAGTCACAAGATTCCTTTTCAGAACCGACATATGTCATAAGGAGGTTCTGCATTACAACATTATCCTTCTCATAAGGTAGCTATGCAGCACTCCTAGTAGGTAACTGATCCAAACGTTGTCTAGTAGGGGAGCTAGCAATCAGAGATCCTAGCCCTGGAAAGCAGCAGTTTTCTCAATAACATTGATGTTTGGTTCCTTTCTATTTGATGAGAAATTACGCTACACAAGAGATCTGTCCTCCTGCTGGAGATACTCTTCTAATGACTTTTAATCCTCTTTCGGAAGAGCTGGCTCAAGCACTATTTAGCCAAATTAAATCTGGCTCTCCCCTAGATCCTTGCCCTCTTAGAGTCCTTCGTTTAGCACCCAATGTCATCTTTAGGCACCTTATGGACATCTTTAACAGGATGTATACCATGGGCTATTTTCCAAAGGAATGGAAGAAGGACTCCATCCTGCCTCTTCTAAAAAAAACAATTCAGACAGCAGTAATCCAACAAACTATAGGCCCATCTCACGCCTCCCCTTTCCTGCAAAGATTGTGGAGAAGGCCTTCAACTCTGAGCTCTCACTTTTTATTAAAAACAATGGGGCAAATTATCAACGAGGCGATAAACAATTATCGCCGCTTTTAGGTCCGTTTTCGGACGAAAAGCGGCGATAATTTTATCGCCTAATCAGCAAGGTCACGCTATCGCGTGAATCCTTGCATTATCGCCCTTTTCCCCCCAACGCCCATCTTTGCATCTCTAATGAGATGCAAAGTGAGCGTTACTGGGCGTACCCAGGATGGACTACGTTGCAAATATCGCTGATGTTCACATCGCGATATTTACAAGGCAGCCCACATGATTTTAGTAGAGGTTAGATTTTGGCGAAAACGGCCGTTTTCGCCAAAATCGAACGTCTGCTAAAATCCTGACTTAGCCATCCCTAACATAGGGGTGGATTCTGCTGATACGACCACAGGGTCGTATCAGCAGAGTTATCGCCGCTTTGCAGGGAACATCGCTGGAAAACCAGCGATGTTCCCTGCAAAACGGCGATAACCTCGCTATCTCTGGAATTTTTATCGCCCTGGAGAAACGCGTTGTTAATAACGCGCTACCAGGGCGATAATTTCCAGAGATAGCCTGCGATAGGACTATTATCGCTAAGCACGGCCAGCGATAATTATCGCTGGCCGTTGATAATATGCCCCAATGCTCTTTAAATGCCACCCAATTTGACTTCAGAAGTCAACATAGTACAGAATTAGCACTGATCACTGCCTCAGAAGAAATAAGACAAACTCTCAACACTGGTGGAAACGCTGCCTTAATTTTGTTAGACCTTTCTGCAGGATTCGACACAGTGAACCATAGCCTTCTCATTGACTGTCTCTTCTCGCTAGGCATCAGGGGCAAGGCCCTTAAACTTCTTAAATCTTTTCTTGCAGAAAGAGAGCAGTTTGTCAAGTTGAATGGCTACAAGTCCCCTTCTCTGTCTTTACCTTGTAGGGTCCCTCTGGGCTCTGCCCTGAGTCCAACCCTTTTTAATTTTGATATGACCCCTTTGGTCAAAGTGATAAAATCCTTTGGCTTTGCAGTGGTGTCTTACGACACCAAAATTGTTGTGTCAGTGACCAGTAATCCAGATGAGGCTGCATCTCACTTCCATGACTGCATGCAGCAAGTCGGAAAGTGGATGTCAAGTAACTGTCTAAAACTGAACTTTGATAAAAAACGATTTCCTACTATTTGGTAGGAACGTATCCTTCTGGTACCCCAACTGATGGCCACAGGAACTATAGGTACTCACAACCCCGGTTACCAAAGTTAAAAATCTCAGGGTCTACTTCGATGACAAACTCTCCTTTGAGGGCCATGTACATTTCATCACCTCCTTGTGTTTTTTCATGTTCAAGTCTCTCAGAAAACTCTTTCCCTTCATCCCCTTAGAGCTATGAAAAGCGGTGATCACCACACTTATATTTGCCAAAATAGATTGCTTCAGGGCTCTATTTTCTAACATTCAGAAAAGATTTTTACATAAACCACATATCGTTCAAAATGCTGCCGCTCTGCTACTTCTGGCAATACCTAAATACCAATTAGTCTCTCATGTTCTCTGCCCACTTCACTGGCTTCTGGTCCAAAAATGGGTTGAGATTAAATCTTTGTGCATTGCATTTAAGGCACTGCACAACTCAAGCCCAGAATTCCTAAGGCAGCACTTCCAGTGGTATGTACCTAAAAGATCTTTGTGCTCTTCTTTTACAGCCAATCTTGTAATACGCAAGGTCAGAAGAGCTAAATGCGGAGGCAAAAGCTTTAAAGCTTGTACGGCTAGGCTCTGGAACTCTATGCCACTGGCTCTCAAGAAAGAATCAAACCTGCTTGCCTTTCGTAAAGTCTTAAAAACCTGGCTGTTCAACCAATAGGTTCTACAGAACTGATTTCTCCACTTCTCTGTTGTTCTAGGTCCTTTTCTATTTATCCTCTTTTCTTCTCTCCTTCTCTTTCTCTTTCTCTTACCTCCTTTCTCTGAGTTTTAGCGCCTAGACACCTTTGGGTAGTAGAGTGCTCTACAAATCTAAATTTCATTTCAATTTCAAATTGTGGAACAATGAACTATGAAAATTAACCAGACTTATCCTCAGAGCTGACCAATCAATTATGCTGCCACCTGCAAATGTTGGGAGCTCCTGCAGTAAGATTGTTCATGGCCACTGAATGGTCACCTTGACAGTATGCGGTTTCCCTTGGGCTTGTTCTAATCAGTCCAGGTACTTTTGTTAAATGAGCAGAGATAGCGAGGCAAAATATTTTGTGAAACAGATCGAGGCTCTGAAAGGGAAAACGGACAGGAGTCACACTCCAAAAGAAAGAATCTGACCACCCCTCCCTTGCCCCCACAGGATGCTGCAAACCATACACCAAAAACCTCTTGGAGAAGAGAAGAATGTTGCAATGCAGGCTTCCAGGCAACAAGAACATAGCCAACCTCATCAAGGTCTTCCACTGACCAGGCTCATCTAGCAGTGCAGGCTGGCAGGCTAACAAGAACCTAGCCAGCCTCACCCATGCTCTCTACTGACTAGCCTCACACAGGCCCACCAACATTTTGGGCAGTCAGTCACACAAATAGAAGCCAAAGTGGATTCCCTACTGCGCTCAGCCAGACATACTCACAACCTTCCTCTGGCCCTTCATGCTTACAGTAAAAAGGATAGCCCCATTCACTAGAAACAATGTTGCCACCACTACCAGTTTCTGAAACCCAGTCCACAAGGGCAGTCGCTACTCTCTAAAAGTGGGATGCCCTCTAAGTGTCTCCTCAACCTCAGAGGTATGTTCTGGGATAGCAATTCAAGTAAACTGGAGCTCCTCCAGTAAAAAAGCATGTTGCTCATTTTCACTGAGGTAAAAATCAAAAACGTTTCAACTTTATACCGGAAAACAACAGGGCAGGTGAGCATGCTCTCCAGAACCATGCAGGCCACATTTATATCGTAACCATGGCAAAGACAGCCTAAGAACCCACCATCAGAGAAGATTTCAAAACCACAGTAGGAAAACCTTAGGCCTGCCTTATCCATCCAGTCCACTGGTTCCTGTGGCACAGCGGTCTGAATATTTATTACACACACCCGTTGCATGCCAGCAAAGATGGAATTCAATTGAATGGACAAAAATTGTGTTACAATATCCTTCATGGGATAAGTCTTCTTAACAAGGAATTGAGGCAAACCAGACCCGCCCCTATCTTTTCACTCTTTATCCAAGAATCACCCTGAAATCTATATGAAGATGGGGCAGATGTCCTCTCTAAAAAGTTCTCTACTTTGGGGTAACATGCAACAAACAACAAATGCCGTCAACTGGGGTCTCAGTACATACTTTACTTGAGGCAATGGGTCCAGAGTATTCTCACAACACTCTTCCTTACATTTTTCCTGTTTAGCAGGGAGCTAACTCTCTTGAAGAATGGTGAACTGTACATTCTCATTTATAGGTTGGAGCTCTTTCCTTGACCACATGAGGAGGGAGTCATAAGGCTCCGGGTCAGAATCCACATTGTGTTGCTTCTCCAATCACATGATGTAACATTTTCCAAATGCAAAGCATGAAACAAAGTCTGCGCAGTTGGACTTACTATTATGAGAGTTGTCTGGCAATGAAGATGGTTACCTCACACTCTCTTTAGGATCCACCCTGTTGAGGCCAGGCAACACATTGTACATGTCTTCCATTCTGAAGATTGGATTAATGTTCAAACATACTGCACCTCAAGCAGCCCTACAAAGCCACTCAGACCCTAGGGGCCCACCCAAAAGCAACAGTATTATCCTGCTCAAAAACTGCAGCTATTTGCCTGTACACATGCAGGAGACTCAGGGCACTTTTCCACTTTCCACATGGAACAAATCGTATAACATCACAAATGTGTTTCAGGCACGATTATTGGCAGTTAAGGCTTCAACTTGTACTGTCCTCTCACAAATTGCCAACTGCAGACTGCCAAGAGCTCCTCATTTCTGGAGGGAATGTAGAGTGGCAGTTGGAAATATAGCACTGTTTACAACATCCAATGAAAAACTTTTCACCTGAAATCATAAACACAATGCAATCCCCATTAGAAGTAAACAAGTAATGTAATGTAGCAGAGAGCAGAGCAAGATGAAATGCAGAATCCTTGAAACAAAGTTCAATGAAAATCTTGTACTACTGGTGACTTGTGGTCAAATGTATTGGCCTCTCCAAAATCTAAGGATCCTTTATCGAAGTGTCTAAATAATTGGAATGACAGACTGAGGACTAAAGTGAAGGAGTAAAACGATCTACCAAAAACAACACAATTATGATTGTACGAAAAGTGCTGGAAGATAGTTTATTATGGAGACAAAATGTTTCCACTTTGAATAGGCACATTCATTTAAATAAAAGAAAGCAATGTTTTATACAATATGGAACATTCATCAACAAGCCCAAGGTCTGCATATTTCTATCTTCATTGTGTTTTCAATTTTTTGCTAGATTTGTCAGGGCTAAATCATTTCTACATTCCATTTTGCACTCACGTCATTGTTTAGTGCATCCATGGCAACCCATATATCACCAAGTACATTTTTGTAATATCAGAAGCATTGTTTGTGAAGGGTTGCCATGGTTCCTTCAATGTCAGATTTTTGAGGAATATATTCTTTACATTCAGCAGAGGTGTCCTCTTTGGTGGCTTCTTGAACCACTGCCTGTGTCTATGCTGAAATAAATGCATTCTGTAGAAAGGGGCTAAACCAAACAACTCATCTTTTGTGAAATGGAACAGAATGCCTATTACACAAAGTATTCGATCAGAGCCTGAAGTTATCTATTTACCTGCATCAAATGTCATCTATGGGCAACATGCCTGTCTAAGTTCCCAAATTGTCAAGATAATCTGCACTTTCCATTTAATAGAACGACAGGCAATGCATACAACGAATCAGTAAATAAATATATATACACACACACACATACATATATATCCTCCACATGCAGCGAATGAAGGCACGCAACCCGACCATCACGGGTGCCGTCACTCCAGCGCGTCCGCCTTCATGCTAACTTTCCCAAACGTCCTGTTTCAAAAAGCGCTGATTTTTCTTGCAAGCCAAATAAAAGAATAATTTTTGCCTTGAATTGCCAGGAGTGTTGAGTCCTTGTTGTGGAGTGGAAACAGGCCGTATGGGATATATATATATATTCCATACGAAAACACGCACATAATCAGTAACGTGCGATAGGCCACACCAACGTTGCTTAATAAATCTTTTTATTTAGGGCAAAAGGACATGCATAACGTGTTTCAACTCTGACGAGTCTTCATCAAATGCAAATGTTCCTAGGGTGGTTCGTTAGCTTTTTAAAAACGTGGCTAAAACTTTGAAGAAGGACCAATTGCCCACATAGATCATTTAAGGAGGCAGTAGAAAAATTCTTTGGAGTTCTAGGAAAGTTTGTTGTTCAATTGATGGTGAGTATTCACTTTCATTCTTAAAAAGGTAAATCCTTTGGAAATGAAGTATTCCCATGGTTTTTCATTCATCATCACGCTAAATTCATACGTTTGTGTAGTCACCTGGACCACAACATCCATAATGCCCCACTACTGCTGCTTTTATATCCATTAATGATTCAATGTTTATACTTGATACCATTTTTAAATTGATATCGCTGCTTACCTGGTGCCTCAATGCTGCCTTTAAAGAGGAAAGTTCCATGTTGTGGCTGAGTCATAAGGTCACAGCAAATGTCAAGATAATTCCGCTTTTCGGATCTCAGTTGGTTTGTAATTTTCCTTTCAAATTGGTCTTCACGTAAGCACGAAGTGCACAGGAAATCCATCCTCAAACCCTGGCTGTTATATATATATAGATTTACTGGGAAAAAAAACAAAGGTTAAAGTAGCGTTATAGTTAGGTGAATATGTCTGGGATAACATTGACGTTTTGAACTAAAAAAAACACAGAAATTCACCAGTTATATTTATCAGAGCTAACTATAACTTGCGCCCCTGCCATGCACTGCTTATGACCTCACATCACTCACATCACTCATGACGTGCTATAACATCATTTATGACATCACTGATGATATTTGATATTACATCATTCTTGACATCACTGACATCACTTTTCAAGGCACCTCCCGAGCCT
>CAWUFW010031743.1:0-15029 GCA_963921515.1 Calotriton arnoldi | reverse complement strand
GTGGCTCTTCTGTCAAGGCTAGATGCTAGGCCCAGTCTACTCCGGACTTCCGCAAAGCGCCGGGACACCTCTGTTTGAGGTAGCTTTTGCGCTTTATAAATATCACTAATATTATTATTATTTTCTCAAAGCTGGACTACTGCAATGCTCTGTATTTAGGTGCCCAGAAATGGGTGGTAAAGAAGTTGCAGGTTTTGCAAACCACAGCGTCGAGACTGCTGCTTAAGATCCCTAAGTTTACTTCCATATCTCAATCATTGCAGAGTCTTCACTGGCTCCCAGTGAGAAAAAGCATTGTTTGTAAGGCTATGTGTATGGTCCACAAGGTCATCGGACTGGCCCAGTACTTACAGGATCATTTCGCCTGTTACAAGTCAAGCAGGACCCTTAGATCTAGGTCATTACGCTTTGTTATCATTCTGAGATTTAACAAAGCAAGATGGGGGAAGTAGGGCTTTTTCCATTTGTGCAGGAAAGTGGTGGAACTAACTATCTCTCACGCTGCGCGTTCAGTCTTCCTTGATGCAATTTAGGAAGCAGCTGAAAACCTGGCTGTATACCAAATTTGTTGAATAAGGTTCACTGACACAACATCGACCTCAAAAATATCGATGTAAAAAATATCGATGAAAAAATATAGAATACAAAAATATTGACTCCCTGTACTTAAACAGGTAAGTACAAAAATATTGGAAAAATATTGATGTAAAAAATTTAGTTGTACAAAATATCGATTTATATATATATATATATATATATATATGTATATATATATATAAATTCCAAATCGCTCTCGCCGTCCTTGTGCTTAACGGTCCCGAAAACAGCACAAACTCCTCTTGTCTTGCGATAATAGTTTATTTACCCTTTCCTTAATGCCATAACGTTTCGGTCACCCTGTGACCTTGCTCACATCATATATATATATATATATATATATATATATATATATATATATATATATATATATATATGTATATAAAATAAAATAATAAGTATTAAATGTATTAAATGATTAAAAAAATTAACACAATAATAAGATTTAATATACATTTTCACAAATCTAAAAAACAAACTTAATTAAAAAAAGTTAAACATATATACATAATAACTATTAATTTTAATTTTAAAATTATATAAAAATTTACAAATATATATATATATATATATATATATATATATATATATATATATATATATATATCACGCAAAGTACATCCAAATGCTGTAACTGCATTCACCAAAGATGCAACGGACTCCGATATTGTACTGGTGCTCAAATTTTATTAGTATCGCTCGTGCTGCCCATGACGCGTTTCAGCCATGCCCTGTGGCCTTGATCACATGATCACGCTGCGTCTTTGAAACCCTTTTAAAGGGAACACTATACCCCACATGATTGTCGACATCATCTATCATGGAAATAGAGGACATACTGTGGCTAAGAATTGCATGTATCTAGATAACTGCTTGTGTCATATTAAAACAGTTTAACAGCACACATTATACGAGTAATAACCATTACGTTATGCAGCATAATTTCATCATTGAACAGACTGTGCAAAACCGCAAATACTGTTCTGCCTTGGTGTTTCGATATACAATATATATACCAACCAATAACATAAAATATATATATAAAAAAATATCCTATTATAAATTAAAACCTTAAACTATTTAAAAATATTTATACTTACATTTCCCAAAACAGTCAGTGCAACAGTAGCGAAAGTGTTGGATAGCAAAGGGGTAAAATTGCTATTCCAACTTGAATGAGTGCAACAGTAGCAAAAGTGTTGGATAGCGGAGGGGTAAAAACTACTATTCCAACTCGAGTGAGTGTAACAGTAGAGAAAGTGTTGGATCGCTGAGGGGTAAAAATTACTATTCCCACTCCAATGAGTGCAACAGTAGGGAAAGTGTTGGATAGCGGAGGGGTAAAAATTACTATTCCCACTCCAGTGGGTGTAACAGTAGGGAAAGTGTTGGATAGCGGAGGGGTAAAAATTACTATTCCCACTCCAGTGAGTGTAACAGTAGGGAAAGTGTTGGATAGCGGAGGGGTAAAAATGACTTTTCCCACTCCAGTGAGTGCAACAGTAGGGAAAGTGTTGGATAGCGGAGATGTAAAAATTACTATTCCCAGTCCAATGAGTGCAACTGTAAGAAAAGTGTTGGATAGTGGATGGGTAAATATGACTATTCCCACTCCAGTGAATGTAACAGTAGTGAAAGTGTTGGGTAGCGCAGGGGTAAAATTTACTATTCCAACTTGAATGAGATCAACAGTAGGGAAAGTGTTGGATAGCGGAGGGGTCAAATTTCCTATTCCCACTCCAGTGAGTGCAACAGTAGAGAAAGTGTTGGACAGCGGAGGGGTAAAAATTATTATTCCAACTCCAGTGAGTGTAACAGTAGGGAAAGTGTAGGATCGCTGAGGGGTAAAAATTAATATTCCCACTCCAATGAGTGCAACAGTAGGGAAAGTGTTGGATAGCGGAGGGGTAAAATTACTATTCCCACTCCAATGAGTGCGACACTAGGGAAAGTATTGGATAGCAGAAGGGTAAAAATTACTATTCCCACTCCAGTGAGTGCAACAGTAGGGAAAATATTGGATAGCGGAGGGAAAAATTTACTATTCCCACTCCAGTGAGTGCAACAGTAGAGAAAATGTTGGATAGCGGAGGGATAAAATTTACTATTCCCACTCCAGTCAGTGCAACAGTAGGGAAAGTGTTGGATAGCAGAGGGATAGAATTTACTATTCACACTCCAGTCAGTTCAAAATTAAAAACAAACAAAATATTTAGAAAATCAAAGAAATATTTAAAAAATAAATAAATAAATATATTTAATATTAAAAATGATCAAAAAAATATAATGTTAATTACATATGACAAATACCTGCAAATATTATATAAAATAAAATAAAATATAAACTTCAAACAAATAAATATTTTTAACAAGAAAATATTTACAAATAAAAACATTAATTATTACATACATTTATTTATTTTATTTCTTACCCTATAAAACCTCACAAATCACAACCCACATCTAAATTTATAAAACAAATGTACTTCCATAATCAACATAATTAATTACCAACTCAAGAAATATTATTAATTAAACAAAACTAATAAAATTAATTAGCTTCCCAAACTTTAACCCTATAATCCACTCAACCCACAGCTAAAATTAAACTGTAACAAATTAATTACACAATTAAAACTTATTTTCAAATAAAAACTATTACTATGAAACAACTAATTAGAAAGTAAGTAAAATTCATTTTAGTACCCACCCTTTACCCCTTTAAAAGTAAAATCCACACACAAAAAATAAACAATTACCCTAATTAAATATCAATTAATTAATTATTATTAACTAAGAACTAATTATTAATTAATTTAACATAAATTACTTCCCACTCTTTACCCCTATAAGCCCCACAACCCACACCTAAGATTAATGACACAATTCCCATAATTAATTTTCAATATATTAATGATTATCAATTTACAACTAATTATTAATTGATCAAAAATAAATTACTTCCCACCCTTTACCCCTAGAAACCCCACAACCTGCACCCAAAATTAATTACACAATTCCCATAATTCATTTTGACTCAATTATTTAATATCATTTAAAACAAATTATTAATTAATCAAAAATAAATTACCTCCCACCCTTTGCCCCTATAAACCTCAAAACACACACCTAAAATTAATTACACAATTACCATAATTAATTACCAATTAATTAATTAATATCAATTAACAACCAATTAATAATTAATTAATAATAAATTACTTCACACAATTAACACTAGAAAATCTCAAATAAATAAATATTAATAAATACTAAATAATCATAAATTTAATATAATTAAATTATTTCCCACCCTATTCCCTATAAACCCATAACCCGCTATGGTACTAAAAATGCAAAATTCAATTAAAATAAAATTAATAGCTACTATAAATTTAACAAATATATTAAAAATATAAACAATTGTTATACAAAAAAAATACATCACATACATTTAAAATATATACTAAAATACATAACACTAATTAAACAATTGATTTTTTAAACAACTATATTTTTGCAAACGATATTAATGACTTCTATATTTTTTAAATTGATATTTCTTACATTAAATCGATATTCTTGACCACGATATTCTTGCTGTCGATATTTCTCACTCACGATATTTAGGACTCAATATTTCTGTAGGTCGACATTTAAAACTCAATATTTTGCCTGCACACTGTTGAATAAGATACTGTTAGAACTCTGTTTCGTCTTTTACGATTTCTTGCTCCGCTGTTCCGGCGATCCTTCCAGCACTATAACACCCACGGGTATGCACGTGCTATATAAAATTAAAATAATTCTTTCATTCATTGTGCCGAAGACTTTAGGTGGAAGAGATGGGGAGGCACTTCTTTCTTGGCAATAGCTGCTGCTTAGTGGAATGCCCTTTCCCTACATCTTTGTGCGACCAGGGATGTGGACTCTTTTAAACGCAGTTTGTAAACTTGGCTTTTTAATGATGCTTTTTAGATTGTGTTCCCCTCGTGGGAAGACCTGGTTTACTGGACTTTTAGCAACGGGACACTCTTTTGAGTAGCTGGGCACTTTATAAGTACTATTTGATTGGTTTGATTGATCTCTCTGAACAGTTTTCCGAGCAGAGGCACCACCAGTGGTTTGGTGATTTTATAGACTCAATCGGGAGAGCGTTGTCTCCCGGTGCCTTTATAGTTACCATTCCAACAATGGCCTGTGCAATTTCTATGTCACTGATGTCAGCACTGAGTAACTGTTCCTGATATCGCGACAGGGCCGAGAGGGCAAGGCCCACCAGGAACACCTGCTCCATGGCAACATGATCTGGTGCTGGGGAGGAGTAGAGGGTTTCATAAAAAGTAGCAAATCCCCACAATATGTCATGTGGATCAGTAAGGAGCACATCACACGCAGATCTAATGGCCGATATTGTTGTGCGTGACTCTGCCTGACGAAGCTGCGTGGCCAACAGTCGTCCACTTTTTTTCCCCGTCTCGTAGTTCAACTGCCACAAGTGAAAAAGTGCAGACTCCGCTTACGTGGTGTAATGGGAGTTCAGGTCATACTTGGCCCCTAGCAGCTCCTTAAAAAGGGTGGGGTCGGCGATGCATTATGCGCCTGAGTCAGGCGAAGAGTGAGATCCATCAACCGATGGTGTTTTGCCTCACAGCTCTGCTCATAGGCCGCCAAATCTCTCCTTATGTTACCTCTCAGGGAGGCCTTCCAGGCCACCCGGAGCACCTGTGCGCACGAGATGGAACGAGCATTCTCCTCCAAATACCGGCTCATGTATTGGCACAACTGGCATTTGTCTTCAGGAGAGTTATACTGTGTGGTGTTCATAAGCCAACAGGCTTGGGGAGGGTTGCAGGAGATGGAGGTCAAGATTGAGCAACACAAGGCCATGGTCAGAAGTAATGGTCAGTAGAATAGAGGTGGCCACTAAGTTACCCAGCAGTCTGATGTACAGCAAATAGAAGTTGATATGGGAAGGTGTACCATGGACTCAGGAGGTGAAAGTGTAATGAAGGTCAGCGATAATTTCAGGTAGGATGAACCGGACTTGGGGCAGTCTGGTCATATCGTTCCCTGATTTTTCAAGGTACAGATCCAAGGGCAGGTTCCAGTCCCCCTCAGGAGCACCCTTGACATCCCAAAGGAAAGCAGAAGTTTATTCAGTGTGGAAAGGAAGTCCGCCTTATCAGTCTCCGGAGCATACATGGATCCCACAATCAAAGATTTGTCACAAATCCGAACCTTACCAAAAACATATCTGCCCAACTGGTCTCTACACGTCTGGAGTGTGTGGATAGCCAGAGACTTATGAAACAAGGTCTGATCTGGGGGTACCTACATCCTCTGGCATGCATCACCGTATCCATCGAATACTGTATGAGTTTATTATGCTCAGTGGGGGGCAGGTGCATTTCCTGAAGTAATGCCACATCCGGGTGGTGTGTCCATAGAAAAGAGAGGATTTTCTGCCTTTTAATATGATGGGTCAGGCCATTCACATTAAGAGAGGCATCCCCCAGAGAGTTGGTCTGCCCAGGTTGTGAGGGGGTCATGGGGAAGGCTTCGGAGAGGGCAAGGGGAGGAGGGGGGAGGAGGGGAAACAGAAAAGGGACCCAGAAGGCAGGGGTCATGGGTGAACCATTAATAACTATCCTAGATGCCTGCACCAACTCCTCCTGAGAGGAGGACTGAACTATAACCCAGAGATGTGTGAACCCAGTGCTGTCTCTACCCCAATCCCTTGGGAGTGGGAACAACGAGGGCTGTAGGTCTGGGATGGAGGGAAACTGCTGATCCATAGCTGTGGGCCCTGGTCCACGTAATGACAGCATGAGGGACCCAAAGCTCAAAACACAACCTCTGCCCACCCCATCCAACACAGAACACACTAAGGGGTCGATTCCGATTCGGGCCGGAAAAAGCACCGACCGACTCGGATCCGGAAAATACCGACCGACACGTACCCGTGGCGCCCGACACGCCAAGTACGATGCAAGGCGCGAAAATCCGACCGACACGTAACGAAACCAAGTCGACCGACCGAGCCGCACGGAAAACAGCAATCCGGCCGGAAAAACACGCGAATCCAACCGACCGACACGCACCCGGAACAAAT
This sequence comes from Calotriton arnoldi, assembly GCA_963921515.1. Taxonomy (NCBI): domain Eukaryota; kingdom Metazoa; phylum Chordata; class Amphibia; order Caudata; family Salamandridae; genus Calotriton; species Calotriton arnoldi. The sequence goes on along the minus strand of CAWUFW010031743.1, from coordinate 8,317 downwards.
CCGACCGAAACGTACACGCTAACTCCAAACCGCTAAGTACGATGCAAGGCGCGAAACTACGAGCGAAGTCGGACGGAGGACAAGCCGTACGACCGACACGCATACAAAACCGAGCCGAAGCAACACAATACACCGCGACCGACGCGTACGCAGCATAGAAAACTGCACAAACACAGCGTGAACGAAACGGAAAACACCGTACGAGACCAATGCAGGGTCCGACTCGGTCACAAGAACGTTTCCAACATACACAAACAGCACAAAGGAAAAATCACCCAAAAAAAGGCCAAACATGCAATTACCAAGCCAATAAATACTGGGGGTGGGGACAGAGAACAAGGACACACCCACAACTCCACCTATATAAAGGACACAAATCACTACCATGAGCCTTTGCAAATGCCATTCCACTGCCAGCACCCAAGAGAAAGCAACCACACACCCACAGCTCATCCCTCACACAAGCCACACACCATCAGCACACCAACAAATACCTACCTCACATACACCCAGCAAAACACACACTCACACACCCTCACCTGCACACCAACACACACATCACCCACCATCACCACCCATCACCATGCCCCCCAAGAAGAATCCCAAGTTCCTAGATAGTGAATTGGAAGTCATGGTAGACGAGATCCTCAGGGTGGAGCCACAGCTGTTTGGCACTCTGGTCCAACAGACCCCCATGTCGCAGAAAACCAAGATGTGGGAGAGGATCATCAACAGGGTGAACGCCCAATCACCATGTCGGCGCACAAAGACGGACATCCAGAACAGGTGGTATGACGTGCGCAGGAGGGTACGGGACATGCTGAAGAAAGACTACATCAACAGCCAACACACCGGCAGTGGCCCTCCTGCCAAGCCAATATACCTCAGGCCCTGGGAGGAGAAGGTGCGGGCCATCCTTCCGCCAGTGAGCGTATATGGACTAGAGGACATCCCAGAGCCTGGTGAGTACACAACAAATGTACACAATAAACTGCCACAAAACACACACATCACTGTCAAGGGGAGAGTCAAACCATGCACTCATAGCAATTACACAGCAACTAGAACAGAATCATCCCAAAATGTGTATGTCAGTCAGATAAACACAACACATGCCATCAAAAAAGTCACATCCAACTGTGCCAACACATGTACAAACACAACCACAACTACAGCTAGGCAGTGGCACAAATAGAACTAACAAACACATCCACACATGTAGCCACCACAACAACACCAACACACAGTGAAGACCACTCAAAGGAAGGAATTCTGTGTATGCTGGCCAAGTCAGTGTAGCCAATAGCATCATGGGAGTCGCAGTCACACATATTGCCCGCCCCAAAACTGTCCCATCAACACCACCATGAACCATGCGCACATCACAGGGAGTGGAGAAGGACTCACAAGATGGCTGACACTGGCTACTGCTGTGGGGAGCACAAGGCCCTGCTGCCAACTGTGCACCAACAAACAGCAGGACACCACTGACTGACATCCTGAGAGACAACTTCCACTCCCTGCAATGCAAGCACGTTCCATGGTGGGATATCTGGCTGGCTGGGTGGGAAGGGGGACTTGCAGCACTGACTATAGTCACCAGCACCTCCCTCACACCCCCCAACACAAACTCCACAGTACCCACCTGGTAGAATGCAATGCCCTCCATCCTAACACAAGATCCCACAAAGCACCACCACCCTGGGTTATGTTGTGTGAAGCACAGGGACACTCTTGGGACTCTTAGCCAAACAACTGCCAGGACAACACTCCCAGCCATCCTGTCAGCACAGCCAGCCCACCCCACAGGGAAGCAGAGTCAAAAGGAAGGAAGCATGGGCATGCTGGGAAGGGGGTGGAGGCAATAGCATGATGGGAGTCGTAGTCACAGACATTGCTCAGCCTCACAACTGGCCCATCAACACCACCCTGAACCATGCTCACATCACAGGGAGTGGAGAAGGACTCACAAGATGGCTGACACTGGCTACTGCTGTGGGGAGCACAAGGCCCTGCTGCCAACTGTGCACCAACAAACAGCAGGACACCACTGACTGACATCCTGAGAGACAACTTCCACTCCCTGCAATGCAAGCACGTTCCATGGTGGGATATCTGGCTGGCTGGGTGGGAAGGGGGACTTGCAGCACTGACTATAGTCACCAGCACCTCCCCTCACACCCCCCCAACACAAACTCCACAGTACCCACCTGGTAGAATGCAATGCCCTCCATCCTAACACAAGATCCCACAAAGCACCACCACCCTGGGTTATGTTGTGTGAAGCACAGGGACACTCTTGGGACTCTTAGCCAAACAACTGCCAGGACAACACTCCCAGCCATCCTGTCAGCACAGCCAGCCCACCCCACAGGGAAGCAGAGTCAAAAGGAAGGAAGCATGGGCATGCTGGGAAGGGGGTGGAGGCAATAGCATGATGGGAGTCGTAGTCACAGACATTGCTCAGCCTCACAACTGGCCCATCAACACCACCCTGAACCATGCTCACATCACAGGGAGTGGAGAAGGACTCACAAGATGGCTGACACTGGCTACTGCTGTGGGGAGCACAAGGCCCTGCTGCCAACTGTGCACCAACAAACAGCAGGACACCACTGACTGACATCCTGAGAGACAACTTCCACTCCCTGCAATGCAAGCACGTTCCATGGTGGGATATCTGGCTGGCTGGGTGGGAAGGGGGACTTGCAGCACTGACTATAGTCACCAGCACCTCCCCTCACACCCCCCCAACACAAACTCCACAGTACCCACCTGGTAGAATGCAATGCCCTCCATCCTAACACAAGATCCCACAAAGCACCACCACCCTGGGTTATGTTGTGTGAAGCACAGGGACACTCTTGGGACTCTTAGCCAAACAACTGCCAGGACAACACTCCCAGCCATCCTGTCAGCACAGCCAGCCCACCCCACAGGGAAGCAGAGTCAAAAGGAAGGAAGCATGGGCATGCTGGGAAGGGGGTGGAGGCAATAGCATGATGGGAGTCGTAGTCACAGACATTGCTCAGCCTCACAACTGGCCCATCAACACCACTCCTGAACCATGCTCACATCACAGGGAGTGGAGAAGGACTCACAAGATGGCTGACACTGGCTACTGCTGTGGGGAGCACAAGGCCCTGCTGCCAACTGTGCACCAACAAACAGCAGGACACCACTGACTGACATCCTGAGAGACAACTTACACTCCCTGCAATGCAAGCACGTTCCATGGTGGGATATCTGGCTGGCTGGGTGGGAAGGGGGACTTGCAGCACTGACTATAGTCACCAGCACCTCCCCTCACACCCCCCAACACAAACTCCACAGTACCCACCTGGTAGAATGCAATGCCCTCCATCCTAACACAAGATCCCACAAAGCACCACCACCCTGGGTTATGTTGTGTGAAGCACAGGGACACTCTTGGGACTCTTAGCCAAACAACTGCCAGGACAACACTCCCAGCCATCCTGTCAGCACAGCCAGCCCAACCCACAGGGAAGCAGAGTCAAAAGGAAGGAAGCATGGGCATGCTGGGAAGGGGGAGGAGGCAATAGCATGATGGGAGTCGTAGTCACAGCCCTACATCCCCCACCACATGGCCCAGCAAGCTCACACTCACGCATGCACATCCCACAGAGAGTGGAAAGGCCCATCAAAGATGTCTGACACTGTTGCTGTGTCGTGGGGAGCACAAGGGCATGCTGGGTACTGCACACCAACCAACAGCAGGACACCACTGTCAGCCATCTTGCCATTGCCCTCACACCCACACCCACTGAACTCCACACAAAAGCAAGTAAGTATGGGAATGCTGGCAAGTGGGGTGGAGGCAATGGCATGATGGGAGTCGTAGTCACAGACATAGCTCACCCCCACAACTGTCCCATCAACACCACCCTGAACCATGCTCACATCACAGGGAGTGGAGAAGGACTCACAAGATGGCTGACACTGGCTACTGCTGTGGGGAGCACAAGGCCCTGCTGCCAACTGTGCACCAACAAACAGCAGGACACCACTGACTGACATCCTGAGAGACAACTTACACTCCCTGCAACGCAAGCACGTTCCATGGTGGGATAACTGACTGGCTGGGTGGGTGGGAAGGAGGTCCGGCTGTCAACCAAACACAAGCAATGCAGACCATGTTCACACCCCAGAAAATACATAGAAATGCCCAAATAATGCAGGACAATGTGCCACACCAATATCAACCCCTGACTGTGACGACTTAGGACAATGCAATGTACAGGCCCGCACCCAGAGGCACAGTCACAACTGTCATGTGTGTCAACCATTGATGCCTGCAGAAACATGACATACATTGTTTGTGTCTCCCAAAAACAGGTGATGATGGGGACACAGCAGCAGACGCTGAGGAGTCCCAGTCCCAGGCTCAAGAGGATGCCGAGCTCACTGGCGTCGTACAGCCTCTGTCCTCCTCGGACGATGAAGAACAACCTGGCACATCCGGTGCAAGTCAACATGCAGCACCAGCAGGACCACCAGCTGCAGCACCAGCAGGACCACCAGCTGCACCCCTGCACCCACCCCTACAACGACTGTCACCACGAATACCATCCCTGCCGACATGGACAGAATAAGGAGCAACACCAGCACAGTGACCCTGGACCAACCTGGGGCCATGGACACCACCACCACCACCAACCCCCAAGGTGGACCAGGGTTATCTGTGCGTGCCACTGCACACACTGCACATGTCAGCAGGGGTGGTGGGAGGGGTGGGAGACAGAGGTCGCTGCTTGCAGACGTTGCTGGTGTGCATGACGACCCACAACTGGTACGCATAGCTGATGCGTACCAGTCCAGCACCGGAGAGCTCAGCCAGGTAGTGGGGCTCCTCAGAGACATTAAACAGCAGCAGGCTGCCCATCATGCCCGCTTGGACTCCCACATGTCCCACGTGGAGTCACACATGTCCCGTGTGGACTCACACATGTCCCGCGTGGAGTCCAAGTGGGATGCACTGCATGAGATGACGGCGGTGCACAGGGACATTTTACAATGCCTCCGCCAGATGAACAGCAACCAGTCCACACCTCCCTGTGTGCCAACAACATCTGGTGCCGAACAAACTGCAACTGCCACAGGGAGGGAGGAGGACTCTGGCGGAGAGTCCCCTGCACCGCAGCAGCCTGCACTTGAGGGCCCTCCCCAAGAAGAGGGGTCGTCCGAGGAGGGAAAAGTGAGAGGCCGATGGCCAAGCGCAACTCCCAGGAAGCCTGAACCTGTTCTGGATGTTCGCCTTGTGCACAGACTGTTCACCCTGTTGACGGCAACACTACTCCCACACATTGCATGGGGAGTACAAGTTGGACCAATGTGTCAGACAACTGTGGCCCCGATACTGGGGATCCTGTCTACCCGGACTTTCAATTCACCTAGGAACTTGGGATTGCAAGATTCATGTACAGCACAACCCATCCTATGCACTATTAACACAAATGTATCACAATAAACACACTAATACACCATACTTGCCTCTGTCGTGATTCCAACGTGGGTGCTGTTATGGGGATGATGAACTGCAAAATTACACAGTGTATGCGAACTGCAACAGCAAGGACAACACAGGCATGTGAGTACAGGCAACGTGACACACATGAGGGAGACACACCACCAGGGCTACACGACACATACACACCTAGGCCATCTGACTCATTGCCTACACTGATGTTGCCAGGGAAGACGGTGCAATGCACAGACACCACACCCATTCCCAGTTGTAGTCAAGTAGCCCACAGGTGCAGTAAGCAAATGGCAGTCAAATGTGTGACCACAGACAACGCACATCACAAAGTGAAGCACAGGTTTATTACACAGTTGCAACATGCCGTAACCACTACAGATGCAAGGTAACCCCACCTGGTAGCGGGCACACAGTCAACAACTGTAGACGGAAGGAAGTCCATGGGTGTGGCGCACATCACCTGTAGGGACACAACAGCTACCAGCCTGGATGTGCAATCACGTCGCCGGTGGACACAGTTGACCAAACGAATCTGAAAGTACCCTGTGAAGGACAGAAATGACACACAGTCAAAAGCAATGGAGTACAGGACAGAACAGCAAAACTCATGCACAATACATGTTACAAGATACCCACCCAGAACCAAGTTAGCATGTCAACACTGTTGGGGAGTACAGCCCACCTGTCACCACACATCGCAACACACATCCAGTCAAGTAGCCCATGGACACACTCCAACAGCACCAGAGCACCACCCACACATCATGCCAACTCACATCATTGACATGACACCTCAGGATACTCACATTCAGCTAAAGAAGTTGGTGATGAGCTGTGTGCGGACATCACCATCACCATCATCATCATCATCATCGCCACTGGCATCGTGGTCCAGGCCAGGATCCTCCACAGGTGGCGGATGTTGGTCATTGTCATCCTGGATGAGAGGCAACTCCTTCCGCACTGCCAGGTTGTGGAGCATGCAGCAGACGATGATAATCTTGCACACTTTCGCAGGGGCATATGGGAGGGACCCTCCGGTCTTGTCCAGGCAGCGGAAGCGGCTCTTCAGGAGACCAAAGGTCCGCTCAATCACTCTCCTGGTCCGACCATGTGCCTCATTGTAGCGCATCTGGGCAGGTGTCACAGGGTTCCTGAGGGGTGTCAGCAACCACGGCATGTTGGGGTATCCCGAGTCACCTACGGCCAGACAAGTGCACATTAGCTGACTTGGAAAAGTGGGCGGAATACTACAGATCAGATCACACACAATGGCACAAAGTCAGTACACACCGACAAGCCAGGCACGCTGGTTCTGCATCTGTGCCATCATCCTGGGGATGCGACTACTCCTCATCACAAAGGCATCGTGTGCTGAACCAGGGAAACGGGCACACACGTGTGTGATGAGTCATGTCTGCAAGACACACCACCAGTGCATTGACCGAGTGGTAGTGCTTGCGGTTCCTGTAGGCCTGCTCCTGGGCCTGTGGTGGTACCAAAGCCACATGTGTCCCATCAATGGAGCCAATTACATGCGGCATCCTCCCCAGGGCATAAAAGTCACTCTTCACGCCAGTGAGTCGTCGCAGTCTAGGGAAATAGATGTACCGGTTCAGGAAGAGCAACATTGCCGCCAAAACATCGCGGAGCACACGGCTGAACATGGTCTGTGACATCCCACCAGCAGTCGCCACAGTATGTTGGAAGGTACCGGTGGCAAAGAAGTGTAGGGCTGCCATCACCTTCACCTTGGGGGTCAGCGCTGTAGGATACGGCCGGCCAGGCTGCAAATGTGGGGACAACTGCACTGCCAAATCCTCAATCAGCTGCCTGGTGAAGCGGTACCGCCGGATGCTGTCCCGCTCCACCATCGTTGCCAGGTCTGGGAATGGCCGATGGACAGCAGGAGCCCTGCAGTGCAGAGGAGAAGTAAGCAAGATTGTCAGTCACCCCACATATGCGGCATTGAACACACTCAAGATCCCAACATACATCATTATGAGGCACAACTACATGAAGTGTGCAGTATCGGAAGGACATGTATGGTACATACATGGCCAACATCTGTCAACACGGTCCTACAGGTGGCATCAATTTGTCCCAGGTTGGCCCATTGGATATCATGATGCCGTGTCACAGTTCCCATCTCCTGCTGCCGTGTCACATTCACCCCCACAGTGACATGTGAGGACAGATGTGCCCCAGGCACCACAGCTCAACGACAGGTACATTCCCAGGGACCCTGTAATGCCACATGGACACTGGCATCACATGGAGTATCATGTGTACACCACAGCAAAACAAACATGACCCCCACAGGTAGTGGCCCCACTTGCCACGGCAGGACAGACATGGACGTCTGTGACACACACGCACAACATCAGAGTCCATGCACACACAACGTGGATGTGGAGACTGTCTCCCATTGTGCACATGAAATCAGAGACATTGTAAACACTACATGCACAAAGACTGTGGAGGTCCATCACTATTGTGCCACTGGGACACCCTGGCTCAAACATACCGTCCCACATGGGACTCACGGGGTATGTGACATGACATACACAAACACCACTGTGAAATGTGACCATGGCACATGCACAGATATGAACAGTTGCACATCACAGTGGTCACGTACACGTAACACCCAGGATCCTGTCCCCATGAACACGTGCACAGCCTGGGGTGGCTGCCCACAGGTGACACCCACAGGACAACATGTACACCAACATACACACAATAGGAAATGCAGCCTTACATGCCTTATGATAAGGTTTGGACAGGCTGTCGTGATGTAGGTGTGCCCTCACTCCC
>CAWUFW010031742.1:0-15029 GCA_963921515.1 Calotriton arnoldi | reverse complement strand
GGGTGGTGGGAGGGGTGGGAGACAGAGGCTCGCTGCTTGCAGAGGTTGCTGGTGTGCATGAAGACCCACAACTGGAACGCACGGCTGATGCGTACCAGTCCAGCACCGGAGACCTCAGCCAGGTAGTGGGCTCCTCAGAGACATGAAACAGCAGCAGGCTGCCCATCATGCCCAGCTTGGACTCTCACATGTCCCACGTGGAGTCACACACATGTCCCGCGTGGACTCACACATGTCCCGCGTGGAGTCCAAGTGGGATGCACTGCATGAGATGACGGGTCACAGGGACATTTTACAATGCCTCCGCCAGATGAACAGCAACCAGTCCACACCTCCCTGGTGCCAACAACATCTGGTGCCGAACAAACTGCAACTGCCACAGGGAGGGAGGATGACTCTGGGCGGACAGTCCCTGCACCGCAGCAGCCTGCACTTGAGGGGCCCCCCCAAAGAAGAGGGGTCGTCCGAGGAGGGGCAAGTGCAGAGGCCGATGGCCAAGCGCAACTCCCAGGAAGCCTGAACCTGTTCTGATGTTCACCTTTGTGCACAGACTGTTCACCCTGTTGGACGCAGCACTACCCCACACATTGCATGGGGAGTACAAGTTGGACCAATATGTCAGGACAACTGTGGCTCCATACTGGGGATTCTGTCTACCAGGACTTCCAATTCCACCTAGGAAATCCGGATTGCAAGATTATGTACAGCACTACCCATCCTATGCACTATTCACACAAATGTATCACAATAAACACACTAATACACCATACTTGCCTCTGTTGTGATTCCAACTGCAGGCTGTTATGGGGATGATGAACTGCAAAATTACACTGTGTATGCGAACTGCAACAGCAAGGACAACACAGGCATGTGAGTAAAGGCAACGTGACACATATGAGGGAGAGCACACCACCAGGGCTACACAACACTACATACACCTAGGCCATCTGACCCATTGCCTACACTGATGTTGCCAGGGAAGACGGTGCAATGCACAGACACCACACCCATTCCCAGTTGTAGTCAAGTAGCCCACAGGTGCAGTAGCAAATGGCAGTCAAATGGGTGACCACAGACAACGCACATCACAAAGTGAAGCACAGGTTTATTACACAGTTGCAACATGTCGTAACCACTACAGATGCAAGGTAATCCCACCTGGCAGCGGGCACACAGTCAACAACTGTAGACGGAAGGAAGTCCATGGGTGTGGCGCACATCACCTGTAGGGACACAACAGCTACCACCCGGGAAGTGCAATCACGCGTCGGTGGACACAGTTGACCAAACGAATCTGAAAGTACCCTGTGAAGGACAGAAATGACACACAGTCAAAAGCAATGGAGTACAGGACAGAACAGCAAAACTCATGCACAATACGATGTTACAAGATACCCACCCAGAACCAAGTTAGCATGTCAACACTGTTGGGAGTACAGACCCACCTGTAAAGCACACCATCGCAATCACACATCCAGTCAAGTAGCCCATGGACACACTCCAACAGCACCAGAGCACCACCTACACATCATGCCAACTGCATCATTGACATGACACCTCAGGATACTCACATTCAGCTAAAGAAGTTGAGTGATGAGCTGTGTGCGGACATCACCCTCATCATCATCATCATCGTCACTGGCATAACGTGGTCCAGGCCAGGATCCTCCACAGGTGGCGGATGTTGGTCATTGTCATCCTGGATGAGAGGCAACTCCTTCCGCACTGCCAGGTTGTGGAGCATGCAGCAGACGATGATAATCTTGCACACTTTCGCAGGGGCATATGGGAGGGACCCTCCGGTCTTGTCCAGAGCAGCGGAAGCGGCTCTTCAGGAGACCAAATGTCCGCTCAATCACTCTCCTGGGTCCGACCATGTGCCTCATTGTAGCGCATCTGGGCTGGTGTCACAGGGTTCCTGAGGGGTGTCAGCAACCACGGCATGTTGGGGTATCCCGAGTCACCTACGGACAGACAAGTGCACATTAGCTGACTTGGAAAAGTGGGCGGGAATACTACAGATCAGATCACACACAATGGCACAAAGTCAGTACACACCGACAAGCCCAGGCACGCTGGTTCTGCATCTGTGCCATCATCCTGGGGATGCGACTACTCCTCATCACAAAGGCATCGTGTGCTGAACCAGGAAACGGGCACACACGTGTGTGATGGTCATGTCTGCAAGACACACCACCAGTGCATTGACCGAGTGGTAGTGCTTGCGGTTCCTGTAGGCTCTGCTCCTGGGCCTGTGGTGGTACCAAAGCCACATGTGTCCCATCAATGGAGCCAATGACATGCGGCATCCTCCCCAGGGCATAAAAGTCACTCTTCACGTCAGTGAGTCGTCGCAGTCTAGGGAAATAGATGTACCGGTTCAGGAATAGCAACATTGCCGCCAAAACATCGCGGAGCACACGGCTCAACACTGGTCTGTGACATCCCACCAGCAGTCGCCACAGTATGTTGGAAGGTACCGGTGGCAAAGAAGTGTAGGGGCTGCCATCACCTTCACCTTGGGGGTCAGCGCTGTAGGATACGGCCGGCCAGGCTGCAAATGTGGGGACAACTGCACTGCCAAATCCTCAATCAGCTGCCTGGTGAAGCTGGTACCGTCGGATGCTGTCCCGTTCCACCATCGTTGCCAGGTCTGGGAATGGTCGATGGACAGCAGGAGCCCTGCAGTGCAGAGGAGAAGTAAGCAAGATTGTCAGTCACCCCACATATGCGGCATTGAACACACTCAATATCCCAACATACATCATTATGAGGCACAACTACATGAAGTGTGCAGTTCCGTAAGGACATGTATGGGTACATACATGGCCAACATCTGTCAACACGGTCCAACAGGTGGCATCAATTAGTCCCAGGTTGGCCCATTGAATATCATGAGGCCGTGTCACAGTTCCCATCTCCTGCTGCCGTGTCACAATCACCCCCACAGTGACATGTGAGGACAGATGTGCCCCAGGCACCACAGCTCAACGACAGGTACATTCCCAGGGACCCTGTATTGCCACATGGACACTGGCATTACATGGAGTATCATGTATACACCACAGCAAAACAACCATGACCCCCACAGGTAGTGGTCCCACTTGCCACGGCAGGACAGACATGGACGTCTGTGGACACACACACGCACAACATCAAAGTCCATGCACACACAACCGTGGATGTGGAGACTGTCTCCCATTGTGCACATGAAATCAGAGACATTGTAAAACACTACATGCACAAAGACTGTGGAGGACCATCACTATTGTGCCACTGGGACACCCTGGCTCAAACATACCGTCCCACATGGGACTCACGGGGGTATGTGACATGACATACACATACACCACCGTGAAATGTGACCATGGCACATGCACAGATATGAACAGTTGCACATCACAGTGGTCATGTACACGTAACACCCAGGATCCTGTCCCCATGAACACGTGCACAGCCTGGGGGTGGCTGCCCACAGGTGACACCCACAGGACAACATGTACACCAACATACACACAATAGGAAATGCAGCCTTACATGCCTTATGATAAAGTTTGGACAGGCTGTCGTGATGTAGGTGTGCCCCTCACTCCCCTGGGGAGCTATCTGTGGCTGGCATATGTCCATCTGAGACAGGCATGCTGACATATGCCAGTCACATGTACAGTGATGCGTTGAACAGCAATGGACCGATCGGTGCCCCCGGCCGGCCCATTGCATTCAATGTGCGCGGTACGCGTTGTACCCCTGTGCAGCGTTGTAACTGCAATGGACCGATCGGTGCCCCGGCCGGCCCATTGCATTCAATGTGCGGGTACTGCGTTGTACCCTTGCACGTTGAACTGCAATGGACCGATCGGTGCCCCGGCCGGCCCATTGCATTCAATGTGTGCGGAGTACGCGTTGTACCCCTGTATCGTTGAACTGCAATGGACCGATCGGTGCCCCGGCCGGCCCATTGCATTCAATGTGTGCGGTAGTGCGCGGTGTACCCCTGTACGCCGTTGAACTGCAATGGACCGATCGGTGCCCCTGGCCGGCCCATTGCATTCAATGTGTGCGGGTACGCGTTGTACCCCTGTACGCGTTGGTACTGCAATGGACCGATCGGTGCCCCCGGCCGGCCCATTGCATTCAATGTGTGCGGGTACGCGTTGTACCCCTGTACGCGTTGTACCGCAATGGACCGATCGGTGCCCCGGCCGGCCCATTGCATTCAATGTGTGCGGTGCAGCGTTGTACCCTATGCACGCGTTGATACTGCAATGGACCGATCGGTGCCCCGGCCGGCCCATTGCATTCAATGTGTGCGGGTACGCGTTGTACCCCTGTACGCGTTGTACTGCAATGGACCGATCGGTGCCCCGGCCGGCCCATTGCATTCAATGTGTGCGGGTGCGCGTTGTACCCCTGTACGCGTTGTACCGCAATGGACCGATCGGTGCCCCGGCGCGGCCATTGCATTCAATGTGTGCGGAGTGCGCGTTGTACCCCTGTGCGCGTTGAACTGCAATGGACCGATCGGTGCCCCCGGCCGTCCCATTGCATTCAATGTGTGCGGATGCGCGTTGTACCCCTGTGCGCGTTGTACCGCAATGGACCGATCGGTGCGCACCCATTGACAATGGCGCTTGCCTGGCAACGGACGGCGTTTTCGAATTTCGAGCGAGTCGGTTGCTGGAAAATCAGTTGGTCACCCACAACAATGTTGCAAAATCATGTATGTCATGAAGTTGAAGATTTGAAGGATGCTGTGGCGTGTTTTGGTGCTGCTATTCCATGGATTGGCCAGATTCAGAAGATGCAAACGACTTGGACCTATCACTTTGGACACAAGGGACAGTATCTGCCTCTCCAGCACATATATATTGCTGGCTGTTCCCCTGAGAGCTCACTTGCCTGCACTACATGCTCCAGGACGACATCTGCCACTGCACTGCTGCTGCTCTCTGCCCCTCTGGACCCTGCAATGGCACGTACTGTGGAGAGAGCCCCAGCCTTCAGCCTTGAGGAGAACCAGGCCCTGCTGGACAGCCTACTTCCACAGTACAGCAAGCTGTATGGGACACCAGGGAGCAGGTGAGTGTTCTGTGCACTGCCTTTCTGAATGTGCATATTGTCTGACTAGCAAGGCTGAAAGTCTGCACGCCACTGGCTAGCAGGCTCACTGAGTAGTTGTCACCCCCATAGTGTGTAGTGACATGCACTGGACAGGTATGGTGCAGTGACAGTGCATTTGAACAAGGTTTTACTTCCCATGCAATGATACCATGTAGTGACGTCTGGCAAACTGTCCATGGGCAGCTTTGCACTGCCTGTGTACATCATGTGCCCCTGTGATTGAGACATGTATATACAACTGTGTCATGCACGGATATGTTGCATGTGTAGTAATGGCCTTTTCACTTTGTCATCCTGACAGGTTAATGCCCATCGGAAGCAGGAGATCTGGAAGGACATCGTCCGGGCCGTCCGGTCCGTGGGGGTCTACAAGCGCCGGATCCGCAACTGCCAGAAGAGGTGGCAGGACCTTCGGGGCTGGACCCGGAGGATTGCACGGGTCCAGCTGAAGCTGTCGCCTCCTCGCAGGAGGGCGGAACACGGACCCTGACCCCCACATGCTCCAGATCCTGGCGGTGGTGTTTCCAGACCTGGATGGGCAGCTGAAGGCCAGACAGCAGCAAGGAGGGGGTGAGTCAAAGACTGCACTGTGAACTCTGTATTACATGCTTTGTGCCCTCCTCTGGCCTGGTTCAACTGCCACAGTGCAGCAGTCATGTTGTCCAGGAGCCATGTCCCTCTATTGTGCACTGCCCACTGCTCATCTGATACCCAGGTGTGGCCCTTACATTCAGGGAATTGTGTCACTTGGGACTGTGTCCTTGCAGTTTGCTTCACTAAAGGTGGGGGACAGCATCTGTTTCCTAACTCTGTTGTGGGCATCATGGGTGGGTCCATTGTTCACACAACGCCTGTGTTCGGACATGTAATCTGCGTGTTGCTTTGATATGCGGTCCACTTGCTGAGCTGAGCCACCACATGTGCCTGGGGTATGTGGCACACGCCCATGCAGCGGGTGGGAACAATGTTTGGGCCCCAGGAGTGTGCAGATTACGTGTGTCACACATACATAGCCAGCTATCCACTGTCCAGGGCTCATCCCTCATTCATGTGGAGCAGGACAGTCATGCCTACTCCAGGCCATGCAATGCACTCTGTACTCCCACTCCCGTGTATCAGCTGACACATTGTGCGCAGTGATTTGACCCCTCAGGTGTCTGCCTCTGTGTCAGTGTGCTGTGGATTACTTGCCAGGACTGCTGGGGTGTTTCTTGGTAGGGGCTCAGCATGCCCCTGGAGATGTGACCATAGGAGACGATACTTGTGTGTCACATAGGTGTTTGATCAGCTGCCCGTGCAGACTGGGGTATGCGAATGTGAAGTTCAGGCAGCTGTTCCCCATTCACAGCAGATTGTGAGGGGCTCAGGTTCAGAGGGTAGTGTCACAGGTCTCCCATATGTCCAATAGGTATGACCTGGACAGATGAGGTTAAGATGATGTGTTGTGTGGGGGATGTACATGTGCACTTGTGCAGCTCCAGGACTTGCATTCCCCATGACCTACTATTGTGACACAGTGCATAGTGTTGTTGTCTGGCTGCCAAGTCATACATCACTGAGACAGTGATGTATGACTTAGCAGTCATGCCTCTGCCATGGCATGTGTCAACTTATTGGTGGTCCTGCAGGGGAGTGACATGTGCTACATGCACACCATTGTGGCGATGGCTATCAGGACATGGGTGCATCATGGTGTCTGTCGCTGGTATGCATCACATGCATTTCCTATTTGACTCTGGGCATCCCTTTCATCCGGAAACCTGTACTGACTCAGTGGCAAGAGCTGTGATGTGTGCATGTCCACATGCCACACCGTGTCCTCTGCACTGTCCAACTACTGTGTACTTGGTGCATGTGTCCACACTGGGGTGTTGCAATCCAACAGACACCAGACAGATGGGTGCAAGGCCATGTGGGATGTGAGTGCCATGCTTGGCATCAGACTGACAATTGGCTTCTCCTGTTCAGTTAGGGCACTTTTAGCAATGTACAACTAATGATGCCAGGGCTTGCTCTGTAATGTGCTGTGCTCACAGTGGTGTGTGCGTTTGGTGCAGGTGACTGATGTCTGTCTGTTTCCCCATTGTTTGCAGATACATCCACGGCCACGGAAGGGGACAGCTCCACGGACCAGGAGGAGCCAGAGAGCCAGACTGGGTCAGCAGCCGAGGAGTGGTCGGAGGGACCCAGTGGCACGGAGGGCGAGGGGAGCCACACCGAGGAGTCCTCAGCACCATCCACCTCAGCTGAGGACCAGAGCAACTCGGAGGATGACTCCCCTTATGGAGGCGGGTGTCAGCAGCCACCACACCCCAGCTAGTGTTGCTGTCCCCGCCACCACCAGCACCACCACCGCCCTCCCATCGGCTCCCATTCCCCAGGTCCGTGGAGGCTCCCATGTTCGGGAGCGTGTCTCCTTTGGGCCAGGCACCGCACCCCCTGCCCCTGTGTCCCCTGCTGCCCTGAGTGAGGAGTCTGTGTACCTCCTTCGCCAGCTCCATGTAGGGCAGACAGCCATGCTGAGTGTCCTCCATGCGCACACCGCTCTGTTGACTCAGCTGGTGTCGTTCATGGAGGGCATCTCATCGGGCATGTCTGACCTACAGAGAGGCAATAGGTCCATGGACTCCTCCCTGACGGCAGCAGTGTCCCTCCTCAGACAGTCCCTCACCCCTCCTGCCTCTGCTCCATCCACACTCCCCAGCACCTTACCCGTCCCAAGCACACACACACCGGCACAGGCACACACCAGCACACACACGTCCAGCACACAGACACACACGCCACAAACAAAACGCACACGCACGCACAGTCAGGGGACTGAAACCAGACTCACAGGGGATGGGGCCCTGGTACACACACGCATCCACGGGCACTGCGCAGTCCTCAGTTGCCTCTCCCTCCAAAGCACCCTCCCTTGCCTCACCTGCAACCCCAAAGACCCAGCGCCTCTTCCTCAGTGACCTCGGCCTCTTCCCTCCGATCCAGCTGCTCCAGCATCCAGGGGAAGAGGAAGCCCCCCACACGGAGCAGAGTGCCCCTCGCCCCCGGACACCCTCCCCCAGGCGCAGACAGACTGAGGCCCCCACCCGCAAGTCCCCCGGAGTGGTAAGAGCAAGACCCCGCCGCCGCCCTGCAGCTCAAGCACCAGGTCTCCTTCCTCCATCCCTCAGGCCCCCACTCCACAGGTGCCCCCACCACACCCTGCCCCAGGTTCCCCACCCACAGATATACCATCCCCAAGAGGATCCGGCCTTCTCCCCCTGCCACTTGCTCTCCCGGCACCACACCCCCGCTGCGCTTGTCTGTGCCACTGATGTGGTGAGGGTGTCCTCCCCCTCTGTCCAGCCCACCTTGCCTGTTCCCCATTCTCCTCCCCTGGTGGTAGGCACTGCAGTGGAGTCCACTACCACCCTGTCTGACTTGGGCACTGCAGTGGCGGACCTGTCCACTCCATCTGCAGGGTCCACTGCAGTCGTGCCGGCACCCACAACATCTGAGCCATGCCCCCAGTTGTGCCGGCACACACCATGTCAGACACCTCCACTGCAGTTGTCAGTGGCTCTCCAGCACCCACCACCCCTTCCCTGCTTCCTCCTGGTGAGCCCTGATCCTGTCCCTGCGGTGCCTGGCCTACCCCCCGGTTGCCCCTCCTAGTGGATTGTCCCTGGTTTTGTGCAGGCATGTGTAGGGTGGCATCTGCCACTGTCACCCACTTGTGACTTTGTTGATGGACTGGCCATTGGCCTTTGTTTATTTTCTACCGGACTTCTACTTTTAATGCCACATATGCTGAATAAAGCAACTTTCTGTTCTCTAGTGCTTTTGCTTCTGATGTACATGATGTTGATGATGCTAACCATGCCCTTGCTGCAGTGATGGTGATATTTGGTCTCATGATAATGAAGTGTTACTGTGCAGGAACCCATGTGGTCCAGGGGGAATGTGTCCTATCCTGTGGTGTATCCATGTCATCCATAGCAGCATCTGAGGGTGTCATGTGTTCAGTATTTGGCAATGGGATTTCCTACTTAGATTGCCTATTTCACATCTGTGGCTTCCCACCCCTGCACATCTGTTGTGCCTGCCATTGTTCAATTCGTCTACTTCCCTGACCGTGTGGCCATCTCCAGTGGACATGCAGGTTTGGGCATCAATGGGGAAGGACTCATCTGTGTTGTCAGTGCAACATTGCTATACAAGTGTGTTGGATCTGTGCTGATGATTCCGTTGGCACTTCCATGACCAGGCTGATGTTACGGGAGCCCTCATTTGGTGCTAATTGTTGATTGTGTGACCAAGTGCTCAGCTGACATGATGGGGCCCTACTGAGGCAACATATGGCACAGCTTTCCTCACACAGGAGTGGAGTCCCCTCATGGCAGTGTGTACTCCTGTGACATTGCCTGCGCCCAAGGTGTGTGTTGTATGTGCATGTCTGTGTGTTCACTTCCGTTTAGCTGTGCATGCTGTGATCCCTAGTGTTGTACCTGTTTGTGATGCTAGCTGAGTTGACCTATGTTCCCCCAAAGTCTTCGCCCTGGGTTCTCTGTGATGTGGGTGCATGGCACATTACTGGTCATCAGGGTGTCACCCATAGGTGTGTTTGCTGTCAGGGCTGAGTTTGTGTGCAGACGCAGATGGGTCACAGTCAGGTTTCCCCTTGGCACTTGTTGTTTGCCCCTGTCATGTGATTTCCAGTTTGTGTTATCTTTCAGTGATTGTGACACGTTGTGTGTGTGACTGCTGGCACTCCTCAGGGTCCGGGCTGCAATGTTGGTTGTTGTCTATGTGTGTTCTTTGTGGGTGACCTTGGCTTCTTCATTGGTGTGTGACTGTGGCTGGGATCCCATTGGTTGGTGTGGTATTGCCGTCATGTCCATGTACAGCGTAGTGTGCAGTGTGTCAGACATTCAGGAGTCTTGTTGAGTGGCCATGTGTGATGTGTTTCTGCACCTTGGTTCCCACCCACCACCCTGGAATAGTCATGGGTGCATGTGCAATGTCACCAGTGCATGTGTGCTTCACTGCTGCACATTGTTGGAGGTCGAGGGGTGTGGTGTTGAGTGTGTGCAGATGAGAGTTGTTGCCCGGCTGAGGCCCCTGCCTCCATGTTGGCCTTGGCTTACTGGCCATGCTGTTTGATTTGTGCTTGTGTAGGTGTGATGGTAGTTGGTTGCTCAGGACACATGACTGTGGTTCACAGTGTGAACCACATTTAGCTTTGTCATCACAGTGGGATTGTAATGCAGCCCAGGGTCACCACATTGTGGGGGCCCTGGGGTGGTGCTGTGGTGTGTCTGTGTCTTGCTGTGTCAGTTGCTGTCCCTACGTGCCTGTGTGACATGTGTGATTTGTGCTCCCTCTCATCTGACAATGCCTGCTTGCCCACATAGGGGATTTGGATCCATGAAGTTACCTTTGTGTGGCACTGTATGCACATCTGTATGATTGGTATTCAGGTCTCCTCATGTGTTGTGTGGTTGCCTGGGACACTGGCACCCCCCTCACCTGTTGTGTATGATGTGCAGTGTGGGTCTGCCTGTTTGTGTTTGTGCATCTGCACCACTGCATTGGCATATCTTGGGTGTGCCATTGGCTGTATGTAGTTTGGTGGGTTTCCCCTGCTGTCCCTGGGACTCCTAGGTCATCGGTCAGCACAATGATCATGGTTTGTGTGTCCCATTGCTGCCATGGTATGGTATCTGTTCACCTCACATCTGCAGTCTCCACAGGGTATCTGCATTTGTGTGCCCATTGGTGCAAATATGTGGGTCTGCATTCTGATGGTCACTTCTGTCATTGTGTCATTGATGATTGTTGACGGTGTCAGCCCCCATGGGTGTTGTTTGTCTGCACATGGCCAAAGGTATGTCTTATTTGCACTGCAGTATTTGGCTCCCCCAATTTATGTTGCAATGGGACACATACACTACTTTGCCACTGATGTGTTTGTTGTTCTGTGACCAGGAATCATCCATGCAGTTTGGCAGTTGCACCTCTTTCTTTGTCAACACTTACCTTTTGGTCACTGTGATGATGGGGGTTTGGACCCCATTGCCACAATGTTCAAAATGTGCTTCAGCTATGGACCCCACACTTACATTTTGGTCACTGTGATGATGGGGTTTGGACCCCATTGCCACAATGTTCAAAATGTGCTTCAGCTATGGACCCCACACTTACATTTTGGTCACTGTGATGATGGGGGTTTGGACCCCATTGCCACAATGTTCAAAATGTGCTTCAGCTATGGACCCCACACTTACCTTTTGGTCACTGTGATGATGGGGTTTGGACCCCATTGCCACAATGTTCAAAATGTGCTTCAGCTATGGACCCACACTTACATTTTGGTCACTGTGATGATGGGGGTTTGGACCCCATTGCCACAATGTTCAAATATGTGCTTCAGCTATGGACCCCACACTTACATTTTGGTCACTGTGATGATGGGGGTTTGGACCCCATTGCCACAATGTTCAAAATGTGCTTCAGCTATGGACCCCACACTTACATTTTGGTCACTGTGATGATGGGGTTTGGACCCCATTGCCACAATGTTCAAAAATGTGCTTCAGCTATGGACCCCACACATTTTGGTCACTGTGATGATGGGGTTTGGACCCCATTGCCAATGTTCAAATGTGCTTCCTTCTTACACTTACTATTGGTCACTGTGATGATGGGGTTTGGACCCCATTGCCACAATGTTCAAAATGTGCTTCAGCTATGGACCCCACACTTACCTTTTGGTCACTGTGATGATGGGGGTTTAGACCCCATTGCCACAATGTTCAAAATGTGCTTCAGCTATGGACCCCACACTTACATTTTGGTCACTGTGATGATGGGGGTTTGGACCCCATTGCCACAATGTTCAAAATGTGCTTCAGCTATGGACCCCACACTTACCTTTTGGTCACTGTGATGATGGGGGTTTAGACCCCATTGCCACAATGTTCAAAATGTGCTTCAGCTATGGACCCCACACTTACATTTTGGTCACTGTGATGATGGGGGTTTGGACCCCATTGCCACAATGGTCATGGCCTGCTTGCATTGTGGGTGCCACACACATATATGTGTGGCACATGTGCTAGGGGTCACATTGTATGTTCAAAGTCATGTTCGGTGTTGTAGGCATTTGACACAGTCTACACACGCTTGTCATGGTGTTGGGGGGATGTCTTCTTCTTGCATTCCCTAGGTTGTGGTGTGCTGGTTGTGTCATGCATTGTCCATCCTATGAGTGGGGGTGGTAGTAGTGGTAGGCATCCAGCCCCCCTGGGTGAGGGTGGTAGTAGTGGTAGGCATCCAGCCCCCTGGGTGAGGGTGGTAGTAGTGGTAGGCATCCAGCCCCCTGGCTAAGGGTGGTGGTGAGGCATCCAGCCCCCCTGGGTGAGGGTGGTAGTAGTGGTAGGCATCCAGCCCCCCTGGGTGAGGGTGGTAGTAGTGGTAGGCATCCAGCCCCCTGGGTGAGGGTGGTAGTAGTGGTAGGCATCCAGCCCCCCTGGGTGAGGGTGGTAGTAGTGGTAGGCATCCAGCCCCCCTGGCTAAGGGTGGTGGTGGTAGGCATCCAGCCCCCTGGGTGAGGGTGGTAGTAGTGGTAGGCATCCAGCCCCCCTGGGTGAGGGTGGTAGTAGTGGTAGGCATCCAGCCCCCTGGGTGAGGGTGGTAGTAGTGGTAGGCATCCAGCCCCCTGGCTAAGGGTGGTGGTAGGCATCCAGCCCCCTGGGTGAGGGTGGTAGTAGTGGTAGGCATCCAGCCCCCTGGGTGAGGGTGGTAGTAGTGGTAGGCATCCAGCCCCCTGGCTGAGGGTGGTAGTGTGAGGCATCCAGCCCCCTGGGTGAGGTGGTAGTAGTGGTAGGCATCCAGCCCCCTGGGTGAGGGTGGTAGTGGTGGTAGGCATCCAGCCCCCCTGGGTGAGGGTGGTAGTAGTGGTAGGCATCCAGCCCCCTGGGTGAGGGTGGTAGTAGTGGTAGGCATCCAGCCCCCCTGGGTGAGGGTGGTAGTAGTGGTAGGCATCCAGCCCCCTGGGTAAGGTGGTAGTAGTGGTAGAGCATCCAGCCCCCTGGGTGAGGGTGGTAGTAGTGGTGGGCATCCAGCCCCCTGGGTGAGGGTGGTAGTAGTGGTAGGCATCCAGCCCCCTGGCTAAGGGTGGTGGTAGAGCATCCAGCCCCCTGGGTGAGGGTGGTAGTAGTGGTAGGCATCCAGCCCCCTGGGTGAGGGTGGTAGTAGTGGTAGGCATCCAGCCCCCTGGCTAAGGGTGGTGGTAGAGCATCCAGCCCCCCTGGGTGAGGGTGGTAGTAGTGGTAGGCATCCAGCCCCCCTGGCTAAGGGTGGTAGTGGTGGAGGCATCCAGCCCCCTGGCTGAGGGTGGTAGTAGTGGTAGGCATCCAGCCCCCCTGGGTGAGGTGGTAGTAGTGGTAGGCATCCAGCCCCCTGGCTGAGGGTGGTAGTAGTGGTAGGCATCCAGCCCCCCTGGGTGAGGGTGGTAGTAGTGGTAGGCATCCAGCCCCCTGGGTGAGGGTGGTAGTAGTGGTAGGCATCCAGCCCCCTGGCTAAGGGTGGTAGTAGTGGTAGGCATCCAGCCCCCTGGGTGAGGGTGGTAGTAGTGGTAGGCATCCAGCCCCCTGGCTAAGGGTGGTGGTAGGCATCCAGCCCCCTGGGTGAGGGTGGTAGTAGTGGTAGGCATCCAGCCCCCCTGGCTGAGGGTGGTAGTAGTGGTAGGCATCCAGCCCCCCTGGGTGAGGGTGGTAGTAGTGGTAGGCATCCAGCCCCCTGGCTAAGGGTGGTGGTAGAGCATCCAGCCCCCTGGGTGAGGGTGGTAGTAGTGGTAGGCATCCAGCCCCCTGGGTGAGGGTGGTAGTAGTGGTAGGCATCCAGCCCCCCTGGCTAAGGGTGGTGGTAGGCATCCAGCCCCCCTGGGTGAGGGTGGTAGTAGTGGTAGGCATCCAGCCCCCTGGGTGAGGGTGGTAGTAGTGGTAGGCATCCAGCCCCCCTGGCTGAGGGTGGTGGTGGTAGGCATCCAGCCCCCTGGGTGAGGGTGGTAGTAGTGGTAGGCATCCAGCCCCCCTGGCTAAGGGTGGTAGTGGTAGGCATCCAGCCCCCCTGGGTGAGGGTGGTAGTAGTGGTGAGGCATCCAGCCCCCTGGCTGAGGGTGGTAGTAGTGGTAGGCATCCAGCCCCCCTGGGTAGGGGTGGTGGTGCGCATTCAGGCCCCTGTGTGCATATGTGGCATTGGTGATGGGCATCCCGCCCCTATGGTGCTGCTGTTGCTGGTGTAAGTATATTCTGCATCCCTCTGTGTGTGTGTGATGTGTCGTGTACGTGTTGTATGTGTTTTGTGGTTGGTGTCTGACTTACCTTCTGCGCCGTACGCGTCCGTGCCTGTTCCGGTAGTAAATGTAGAATATTGGTATGATCGGGACGAAGGGATTCATGGTTGGTTCGTGTCGTTCGTCCTTCTGTGCTCCGTCGCCTCGTCGCTGCTCGTCCTCGTCGCCTCGCCTCGTCCTCGTCGCTGGCGTGTTCGTCTCGTAGCCGTGGATCGTGTTGTGGCGCGAATCGGAGCTTATGTGCGCCTCTCCCGGATGCTTTGACGTGCCGTGCGTAGCGACGGGTTCGGCGTCGTACGGAAAGCGCATCGTACTGCGTTCGGCCGGACGGAGCAGCATTTTCCCTTCCGTGCGACTCGATTCGGCGTTTCCGGATTCGCCTCGGTCGGGGAACAGGACCTGGTTTGGGTGAGTACGGCTCGGCCGGATTCTGTGCTGTTGTGCGCATCGTACTTACTCGTTCGGTGTGCTGTACGGATCGGTCGGGAAACAGGCTTTCGCATGGCTTTTTCCCGACCCGAATGGTATTGGGTGCGCCTCCGACCGAGATCGGAATCGCGCCCCCTGA
>CAWUFW010031741.1:0-15030 GCA_963921515.1 Calotriton arnoldi | reverse complement strand
CTTTCTTCCAGGTGGTATGGATACTGGTACATGGGTGTGTGGTTTGAGTCAGGAGTGGTGTGTGTAAGGATCTGGGTGTGTTTTAATATTTTCAAAAAATGCAGAATGTTCAGGCACCACCTTTCTTTTTATCCTCCCCTGGTGAACCCGCATTGTCATGGCAAAGATGGAAAAAGTCTTCCCCCCATTATGTTAGGGTGTGTGGCATATCTCTCATGGAGTGCGAAAGGAAGACTGTCTTCTCATGCATTGTTTAGGCTCTGAGGGGCAGGAGGCATTTGAGCATTTAACGGAATTATCTCTTGAAGATAATAACCATTTGAATGAGTATGAAGCCATGCTTGAAAGTTAGACATACACTAACTACCTAAGCTGGTGTACTGTGATGCAGAGATTTCACTTTGGCAGGTGTATGCGACAGGAGGAGGACGTCGACTCGAGGAAAGTTCATTTTGTTCTGAGGAAATTTGCCTCAACCTGCAATTCCTGCGTGCAACACTAGGAAGAGAGGTGCGTGGCCAGTTCATGCTAGGGTCTAAGTTAGACAAAGCTAGAGAGACAATGTAGGTGAAAGATAATCTATCTCGTTGATGGGTGTAGTAACCATGGCAAAAACCTCTGAAGATGCTTCAAGCTTGTATTGCTGTGATTAGTAAGACCAATTTAGCTGAAGGAGAATAGGATAATGTACATGTTGTAAAATGCAGTGGGAAAAGGTGGTCAGAAAACAAATCCACAACATATGTTGAAATCAAAGTGTGATGTGAAGGACACAAAGAGCATGGGAACAATGTACGGAAAAGTGTTTTAGTGTGGCAGTTTGGGTCATATGGCTAACTGCAAAGAGTGTCCTGGCAGGAAAGCAACCTGTAGAATGTGCGGGGAAAAGGGGCGCTTAGCGTCATGTCGTCGTACTCACGAAGGGAGTGAAGAAAGTCAGAGAGTTCATTCTAGACTCAGATCAAGATAGCGATGAGTTTGTGTTTGTGTGGAAACGATCTCGATGAAGGCCCATATGGATATGGTCTAGATTGAAGGTCACTCTGACAATTTGCTGTACAACCTCAGGGGTGAAAGTAACACTCAATACCCAGGACTTTCTTTTTGGAAGGATGTCTCAAAATGAGACATCAAACCTAAAGGGATAGTGGTGGGAGGCCGATAAAACATCTGGAAAGATATAAGTTTGTTGCCAACTGGACTCTAGGTAGGAAGCTGGCTCTGTATATACTATACCAATGTAAGGTATAGTGTGCACAGAGTCCAGTGGGTCCCCAAAAGTATAGCAGAGGCTAAAGTAGATAAGGACCTTACTCCATTCTGTTGCAGTGCGGTTGAGCAGTCAGGCTAGTGTTAAGCATTTGATGTGTGCCACACTCAAGCAAGAAATGTGATATCATACACTCAGTTCAGTTCAATAGAAACTTTATTCGGTCTTTTGCAACCATAAAAGTATATAAAGGCAACATAGCATTCAATAAAATAAGTATATAAGAATTTTTAAAATAATCTATACACATTCTTAAAGCCAGTAACCCTCAAGTCTTTTAAAATTATTTTTAAAATTTCTAAAACACACAATCTCATATCAACCCCATAAAACATCGTATATTTCTCACCACATATCTTTTGCCCTTTCTCATGGCTCATCCTCCTCGTACGCTTAACACCTAATCATCTCAATACTCATTACATTTAAGGAACTCTTTAACTTTTTTATATATTTCCCCATGGCACACGCTTATGTCTAAATGAATCATTTCCACTAAAAGGTTTACTGCTTTGCGTCCTATTTTTAATATCATACTCTTTAAAAAATCGGACATAAAAACTCTCTTCGAATTTCTAAAACCTTCTGGCAATCCATAATAAATATGTGTATGATATCAACATGCTGTTCCTAAAGCGCAGGTGCAACTCCCTTTTATTGTTTATCATAGGAACTTTTTACCCCCTTTTTATTTGCATAGCATGGGTTTACCCCGATTCTTAACCTTAACACTTCTCGCCTTAACGGGCAGCTAGGTAGCCTGTCAATAGTAGGGGAAGTATAGTTCCTTTTAAGCACATGCTGTGGCCATATGGAGAACTGAGCTTTTCCTCAAGAGGTAATCTTGGTCCTGTGCTCGAGAGGTTTCTTTTCCCAGGATCCTAAGTTCCCTCGTATCAATCTTGAGTTGAAGGGACTCGGGGGTACAGCTTAAGCTTGCAACATACAACTACGCTTTATTGACGTCGGCTCTGGTCTCTTTTGCCAAGTTAGCTCACTATTTACAATTTCATTCATGCACCATTGTGAGATTTTATGCTCATCACCCGATTTCAAATGTTGCCAAAAGCGTAGTAGTGCCATGCAAGCTGTTATACTCCCATGAGGTGATTCCCAATTCTAGTCTCGCTGCCTGTACCATTGGCGCATTTAGGCAGAGAGTAACAGATTTTTCAGACTGTTCCCTCCTCCACGTCCCACCTATTTTTGCCACTCAAATAAAGTACCTTTCCGCCATAGCAAAAATTGGGGTGGAACCATTGCTGAGTAAGCTTTTATAAACCGGTCTATCGGACATTTCACCATACACACCTATTAAATCTTTTTAATCCCTTCACTGAAGCCACTGCCCTCAGTTTTAGGGCGCCGAGATGGGTATGCCATTGCAGGCTTCTCTCGAACCACATCCCCAGGTATCTATATTCTGTTACTTTTTCCAACTTCTCGGCACCCAGATACCAAGAAAAACCCTGTTTTTCTTCTACCGAAACATAGGATCTTAGTCTTTCCATGTCAACAACACAGTTTTTTGACCTGGCAGTATTCTCTTTAAACATGTTTAATTTTCTTTGTAAACCAATCTCCGTCTGGTCCATAATTACCAGTGTCATCCGCATAGAGTAAACATGAGATATGTTTCCACCTTAGCTTTGGGCTTGCCTTCTCTTGCGCTTCCTAGGTTTCGGGGCAAGTCTCGCAATAAACAGAGAAAAGCGCAGGGGGGCCAGTATGCATCTCCTGCCTCAGCCTCCATTACCAATTTGGATTTTCCGAGATAAACTCACCTCTACAACCAAAATTATCTGGGCCCAATTTTCCCGCATGCAGGGCCTTCCGAATCAAGCCCAATAAATCCCCCCGGGATGTTATACCCTATCAAGGTCAACCACAGCTGCTCCCTGTCCACCATAGGATCAAATGCGGCGCCGGAAGTCCACGAGGCGAGCAGAACAGACTACCCCTCTGCTCGATCGTACTGCCGTGCAACTGCCCAGAGAGCAAAACAGTGGTCCACCGCTGAGTGTCCCTCTTTAAACCCTCCCTCTTCTGGGGACACAACCTGTTTTTCTTCCGCCCAGTCCTTAAGTAATCCCAAGATTACTTTGGCGAATACTTTTTCACCTAGGTCTAGTAGGTTTATTAATCTGTAGTTTTTGGGGCATTTATGTCGCCTTTTTGTGGATTGGTCTTACGATTGCTCCTTTCCAATTTTGTGGCACAATCCCTGTATTAAGGATCCCTGGAACATATTCGCAAGAAACTCTGACCACCATTCCGGCTTAGTTTTTATAATTACTGCCGGCAAATTATCTGGGCCAGCTGCACGGGTTAAGTTTAGGCTAAATATTATCTTCCTAATGTGGCTGGGGTAAAGTGTTCTTTTATCTCTTCCCTCACACCTGGCCATGCTATTGTACTTACTTTATCTATCATTTGCCACTTCCCATAGATTTCCTCCAGATAATCCACCCATTTATCCTCGGGAACCGAGCACTGCAGAGACCCTAACACTTTACCAGAGCTTTCTTGTATCAGGCGCCAGAAGCCTTTCACATTATTGTCTTCAATTACCTCTAGCAAGCTTGCCCAGCATCTATCTTTATAAGTTCTTTTTTTATTCCTAATGATTGTTTTATATTTTATCCTTAGATTCCGAAGGTTAAATAACAGTTCTTCATTGAACCTTCCTCTAAGTCTTCTTTCCTTTGCCTGATACAAGCTTTTGCTTTGCGGCATTCCTCATCAAACCATGGTCTATTATTGATGTGTGATCTTTTATTACTGGCTGCCCCTGGTTTACCACATTTAATTTTTACCCTTAGGCATTCTACCAATTGACTTATTGTGTTTGCATACCAGGCGTTATCATCCTCAGATGGAGATTTTTCTAATGGGAGAGTCTGCCGAACAGCACTTAATTTTTGAATATGCTCTTCTGAAATACGGGTTGTGAGCCGCTTTGGGTAATCTACATGTACTTGAAGAACTGTCTCTCTCAGACTACCCTTTTTTGCATATAGTTTAGTCAACAAAGGGTAATTGTGGAAGTTGGCCTGGCATATGCTGTCCACTAATTATAGTGGGCACCTTGCACCAGTCCAAATCGACTCTTATGGTAGATAGGTTAAAGACAACCTTATTGAAAGCTATCCTAGTGGTAGCTATGGAGAGCAGCCTTCAGGCTAAGTCTTGAAGGAATGTAAAGCAGCTTGTTTTACCAGTCTATAATCTCTTGAGTGACCAAATGAAAGAGCACCACACCAGGTATATATTCAAAATATATGTATTTATTACTAAACACACCCCTCTAGTCTCTTTATGAGGCTAGAGTTCGAAGTACATAGGTTATAAGATCTTAAATCACAGTAATAGCACAAATACACGTTTGGGCCCTAGGGGCGTACCAAACCATATACCAATAAAGTGGTATGCGAACCACGACTGAACTAGACACTAGGCCTAGAGCCTCTAGAAGTGCTTGGACCACAAGGAACCACCCAAGGTAGTGACACAGGGGACCCACGGGAGACGCGTGCAGTGTAAATACACAACCGCGATACGCCGTTAACTTCTATGGAGAAAGTCGGGATCGGGAAAATAGAGGAAAGGGACACTTAAAAGAGGACTAGGACAAAACCCTTTGAGATCTAGGACTTTGAAGAGTCTCTACCCACGGGAGCACCGGAGTACTCGTGTTACCTCACCCAGGGAAGCCGGGTGCATAGGTGCCTTTCGGGGTCGGGTTTCGTCGTCGATTCGAATGGCGATCTGCTGCAAAGTGCTGCTGGCGGCCAAGAGAAAAGTGTCCGGGTGGATCCAAGAGTGGATCGGAGTTCTGGTGAACCTGAAAGCAGAGGGGACAGAGTCTGGGTCACTAGCCAGTGACCAGGAAGGCGATGGACAGATGCCCACCGATGTCGAGTGCTTCAGGTGCGTTGACGGTCGTCTTGACTCTTCAGCCACGAGGTCCGGGAGGCGTTGTCGGCGACCAGGAGCAGGATTCGGGCTGGTGCTCGATGTCTGTCGAGTGCTGAGGTGTCGGCGACCGGATTGGACCCAACAAGCCTTGGCAACGGCAAGTCTCGAGTAAGATGTAGATCGTCGATGGTGCAGACCAGCAAGGTCTGTGGAACTCACCCAGCGAGGGTAAGTGAGGGCAGGCCTGGAGCAACCAGGATGCCAAGTAAGGAAAAGATTGGCCTTCGTTAAGGGCTACTAGCCAACGGGCTAGCGACCGCGAAGGAGCCTCGTGACGCCGCACGTGGAGCTGGCTTACAGGACACTCGTGGAGTGGGGGCCAGTGATCTTCGGTGCAGGTGGTGCTGGAGGCTAGGGCTACTCGGAGCCCAAAGCACGACTTCTTGGGAGACCCAGAAGATGATGCACTTGCAAGTGTGCTCGGTGTCCAGGGGTCACGGTCTCAAGTCACCCACGATAGCCACGGGCCTCAGCTTTGCTGGGGACTCAGGGTAGCCTCGGGAAGTCTGAGAATCCACCTCTGGTGATGCGATGACTCGGCGTCCGACGGGAGCTTCAGTAATGCGAACCGGACAGATGCTTCTTTGGTGCCTGCCAAGCAGGGGAGTCACTCCTTGACCCCAAGGGAGATTCTTCAGTCCTCTAATCGTGAGTAGAGCGTCGAAGGTCCAGGATTCAGTTTCAGAGTTTCGTCCAGGTATAATCTAAAGTCCTAAGGACTGGGTTCCTACCTTTATTCTAAAAATAGGGGTTGGACTACTCTGTGGCCCCACCTATGGGTGGGTCAGGGCAGAGGGGTGGCTACACCCTTTTCCCTTTGTCCAGTTCGCGCCAAAGCAGGGGCTGCAAGCCCCTGATCCGGTTTGAACTGGGTATGCACAGGGACACCAAATGTGCCCCCAGTGCAGGACTTCAAAGCACCCGAAAGTGCTCCCGCCCAGCCCCAATACACATTATCCTGTCTGGGGAGGTGGTCACACCTCCCTGGGACAGGAAACCTATTGTCCAGGCCTCCCCTGCCGGAGTTTCGTCCAGCAGCAGGAGGCCAGACTCGTGTCTGTGGCAGCAGCATCCATTTTGTGATGCCAGGGCTCTGGAAAGAAGTTACCGGACTCGTCAGAGTTAACATGTCTTTCCCTCTAGAAGGGTGGAATGCTACCCCCGCCGCCAGGATTGGCGGGGGGTAGTATTCCAAGATGTTTGACACCAAACACGACATGTTTAGGTGCAGCCATTCCAAAGTTAGCATTTTACCGCGAGGATATAATGCGCTTAAGAGTATATGGTCAGGCTGCACTACAAACAGCATCAGAGATGGTCTCCCGAACGCTGCAGAGGGGCCCTGCTCATGCAGGGGCACCCTCTCACATAGGAACCATGCACTCTGCCTTTAGGATTGATAAGGCCTGCCTTAGGAGTGACTTATAGGTTTCTATGTGTGTATGTATTTCGTGATATAGGTAACCTATATCACAGTAAGGGGTGCATGCACCACCTTACCCAGGCTGCAGTAGCAGACCTGTGGTGTCAGTTTGGATGGCCTTCCAGGGGTGGCATAATACATGCTGCAGCCCCTGGCAGGCCCTCTGAGGTACCTATGCCCTTGGTACATAGTATACCATATACTAGGGACTTATAAGGGCACTCCAGATCCCAATCAGAGATGTGCCTAAGGCACATGGAAACCATTTTAGAGAGGAAGCAGCTAGGCTGGGGTTCTGATTAGCAGGGCCCCAGCCAGACTAATGTCGAAAAACAGTGAAGCATCAGCAAAAAGTGGGGGTACCCATGTGAAGCAGATCCTACTCTCCTACACAACCCCCCCCAAACGTAGGGACATTAAACTAACCTTGCCCAGTTAAGTCTTCATGTTCTAAGTGGAAATACCTAGAGAGTCCATCTGCATTCGCATGGTTACTCCCAGGCCTATGTTCCACTGTAAAGTCCATCCCCTGTAGGGAAATGGACCACCTAAGCAGTTTGGGGTTTTCACCCTTCATTTGTTTTAGCCATAAGAGGGGCTTATGGTCTGTCTGAACCAGGAAGTGTGTACCAAACAAGTATGGCCTCAACTTCTTCAGAGCCCAGACCACAGCAAAGGCCTCCCTCTCTATGGCTGACCAACGTTTCTCTCTAGGGGTCAGCCTTCTGCTAATAAAAGCTACTGGCTGATCCTGACCTTCTTCATTCAATTGTGACAGTACAGCCCCTACCCCCAATTCAGATGCATCTGTTTGAACAATGAACTTCTTGGAGTAATCAGGACTCTGCAGAATTGGGCAGTGCACATGGCCTGCTTGAGGTCATCAAATGCCTTTTGACAGCTAACTGTCCACTGAACCTTTTTGGGCATTTTCTTAGAAGTTAAGTCATTCAAGGGTGTCACTATTGATCCATACCCCTTGACAAATCTCCTATAGTACCCAGTCAGGCCTAAGAAGGCTCTCACCTGAGTCTGGGTAGTGGGAGCAGTCCAGTCCATGATGGTCTGGATCTTGCTCTGCAAAGGTTGAACCTGGCCTCCACCCACAAGGTGGCCCAGGTACACAACCTGACTCTGCCCTATCTGGCACTTAGTGGCCTTGATAGTCAGGCCTGCCTTTTGCAGGGCCTGTAAAACATTCCTGAGGTGGACCAGGTGATCCTCCCAGGTGGAGCTAAAGACAGCAATATCATCTAGATAAGCTGCACTATAGGCTTCCAGTCCTGTGAGAACTGTGTTCACCAACCTCTGGAAAGTGGCAGGTGCATTCTTCAGACCAAAGGGCATTACCACAAATTGATAATGCCCACTAGGGGTTGAGAATGCTGTCTTGGGCTTTGCAGTATCAGCTAGTCTGATCTGCCAGTAGCCAGCTGTTAGGTCAAATGTGCTGAGATATTTGGCAGAGGCCAAAGTATCTATGAGCTCATCTGCCCTGGGTATTGGATGGGCATCAGTCCTAGTGACTGCATTGAGACCCCTGTAGTCTACACAAAACCTCATCTCTCTTTTTCCACCACTGGTGTGAGGTTTCGGTACTAGGACTACTGGACTAGCCCAAGGGCTATCTGAGGGCTCAATTACTCCCAATTCCAACATTTTCTGGACTTCAGTCCTGATACAGTCCCTGACATGGTCAGGTTGCCTATAAATCTTGTTTTTAATAGGCAGACTGTCCCCAGTGTCCACTTCATGAGTGCACCAGGTGGTCTGACTGGGTGTCAGTGAAAACATATGTCGAAACTGATTGAGGACTTGCCTGCAATCAGTTTGTTGCTGGGTAGTGAGGCTGCCTGCCAAGGCTACACCATCAACTGACCCATCGTCAGGGTTCTGTGAGAGCAGGTCAGGGAGTGGGTCACTCTCTTCCTCCTGCCCTTCATCAGTAGCCATGAGCAAGCCCATGTCTGCCCTGTCCACATATGGTTTTAACCTGTTGACATGGAGAACCCTGTGGGGACTCCTGGGTGTTCCTAGGTCCACTAAATAAGTGACCTCACCCTTCTGCTCAACAATAGTGTGGGGTCCACTCCATTTATCTTGGAGAGCTGCTGGGGCCACTGGCTCCAACACCCACACCTTCTGTCCTGGCTGGTAAACAGTCAGAACAGCCTTTGGTCATGCCAGGCCTTCTGAAGTTCCTGGCTAGCCTCAAGGTTTTTGGTTGCCTTTTTCATGTACTCAGCCATCCTGGAGCGGAGACCAAGTACATAGTCCACTATATCTTGCTTTGGGGCTTGAGAGGTAACTCCCATCCTTCCTTCACCAAGCACAGTGGACCCCTCACAGGGTGGCCAAACAGAAGTTCAAAAGGGCTGTAACCAACCCCCTTCTGAGGCACCTCCCTATATGCGAATAAAAGGCAGGGCAAGAGTATGTCCCATCTACGCCTAAGCTTTTCTGGGAGCCCTTTAATCATGCCCTTCAAGGTTTTGTTGAATCTCTCAACTAAACCATTGCATTGTGGGTGATAGGGTGTGGTGAACTTATAAGTCACTCCACACTCCTTCCACATTGCTTTCAAGTACCCAGACATGAAGTTAGCACCCCTGTCTGATACTACCTCCTTAGGAAAGCCCACTCTTGAGAAGATTCCCAGGAGGGCCCTTGCCACCACAGGTGCTGTAGTGGTCCTGAGGGGAATAGCTTCTGGGTACCTGGTGGCATGATCCACTACCACCAGGATAAACCTGTGCCCAGAGGCTGTTTGGGGATCCATGGGACCAACAATGTCAATCCCTACCCTCTCAAAGGGCACCCCCACCACAGGTAGTGGTATCAGGGGGCCTTTGTAGTGCCACCTGCTTTGCCACTGGCTTGGCAGGTTACACAGGAGCGACAAAACTCCTTACTGTCTTCAGACATGTGGGGCCAGTGAAAGTGAGGGACAATTCTGTCCCAAGTCTTGTTCTGGCCCAGGTGTCCTGCTAAGGGAATATCATGGGCTAGGGTCAATAGGAAGCCCCTGAACTTCAAAGGTATTACCAACCTCCTGGTAGCACCAGGCTTGGGGTCTCTACTCTCTGAGTACAGGAGTCCATCATCCCAATACACTGTATGGGGACCACTAGCTTTCCCAGCAGCCTCAGCAGCAGCTTGCTGTCTGAGGGGTTCAAGGGAGGGGCAGCTCTGCTGCTCCTGGCTCAGATCTGCCCTAGAAGGTCCCCCTGTCCCCAAGAACTCAACCTGGTCAGGTTCAAGTTCCTCTGGGACAGTTCCTTCTTCAGGGCTGAGATCATCCCCTCAAGGGACTGATCTTCCTCCTGAGCCAAGGGGGAAGGCACTGCCTTAACCCTACTACTCCTCCTCTTGGAAGGCACTTGGTCCATTCTTCCAGAATCCAAGGCCTGTTCAGTGCTAGACATTTTGGCTTGTGACCTGGTCACAGCAAACACATCTGCAGGGATCCCCAGCATTTCTGCATGGGTCCTGAGCTCCACTTCTGCCCAAGCAGAAGTCTCTAAGTCATTGCCAAGCAAGCATTCGACTGGTAGGTTTGCACTTACCACAACCTTCTTAAGGCCAGTTACCCCTCCCCAGGAGAAGTTAA
The DNA here is from genome assembly GCA_963921515.1 of Calotriton arnoldi. Lineage (NCBI taxonomy): Eukaryota > Metazoa > Chordata > Amphibia > Caudata > Salamandridae > Calotriton > Calotriton arnoldi. Next base: position 4,749 of record CAWUFW010031741.1, on the reverse strand, counting down.
CAACTGCCAGAGTATGGTCTGTTCTGACATTGCTAGCATTGGTCACTTGGTACATCTCACCAAGCATAACTTGCCCAGGTAGCACAAGGTCTTGTGTCACCATTGTGACACTTGCCCCTGTGTCCCTAAATGCCAAAGCCTCACGTCCATTGATTAAAGGCTGTTGTCTGTACTTGCCCAGATTACTGGGACTCACAGTGGAGGTCACATCCATGCCTCCATCACAGACTAACACAGCCTGAGTCAGTTCCCTGACTAAGTCAGAGCCCAACTCAGTTCCCAGGGTGAACCCTACTAAACCCTTTGCTGGAGCACTTCCACCAACTGTACTAGGGGGAACAGGTGCCTTAGGGGCATTGGTGGGTGCTGGACTGGAGTCTTTGGACTTGGTGCAATCACTGGTCCAGTGGGTCTTTTGCTTACAGACCTTGCACCATGGTTTTCTTTGGCCTTTACCCTTGGTAGACTGGGAATCCCCACCAGAAGAAGATTTTTGGGGGCCTGATGAAGACTTTTGATCTTTACCCTTCTCCCCACCCTTGTCAGAGTTCTTAGCATCTTGCTTCTTGGTTTCCCCACCTTGGTTCTGTACCTTCTGCTTCACCCTGGTTCTGACCCATTTGTCTGCCTTCTTTCCCAATTCTTGGGGAGAGGTCAGATCAGAGTCAACCAGGTATTGATGCAACAGCTGATTTTGACAGTTATTAAGAATCTGCTCCCTCATTATCAGATTATACAATCCTGAGAAGTCACACACCTTACTGCCCATCAACCAGCCTTCCAGAGCCTTGGCAGAACAATCCACATAGTCTACCCAGTCTTGAGTCTGTGCTTTTTGGGTGTCTCTGAACTTCAACCTGTACTGTTCAGTGGTTAGGCCAAACCCATCAATAAGAGCACTCTTCAAGACCTTGTAATTGTCAGCATCCTCCTCTCTAACAGTGAGGAGCTTATCTCTACCTTTGTCAGCAAAGGAGAGCCACAAGATTGCTGCCCACTGCTCCTGAGGGACCTTCTGTACTTTACAGGCCCTCTCTAAAGCAGTTATCCATTTGTGGATATCATCCCCACTCTGGTAGGGAGGGACAATCTTGCTCAGGTTCCTATGGTCATAGGACCTTTCCCTATCTCTAGGGACATGGCTGCCACCATGGGACTCTAGTCCCAACTTTCTTCTCTCTCTAAGGAGATCTAGGGATTCTCTATCTAAAGCTAATTGCTTTTTTCTGAGTTCCAGCTGAGTTTCCTCATACTGGACTAGCCTCTTTCTTCTCTCATGAGAGGATTCTCTCCTATGAGATGAGACAGAGCTCCCTATAGAGGTGCCAGAGTGGTTAGACTCCTGAGAAGGAGACCTAGACCTTCTGGGCACACTCTTAATCCTTCCTGGGGGGACAAAGAGGGCATCATTTTGATCATCCTCATCATCATCCACAGGAGGGATTTGGTTTTCCAGGTCAGGGTCATTGTCACCCTCCTGGCCAGTTTCAGAGGGGGGCTGGGGGTACTGGTACCCCTAGCGTCCTCCTCTTCTTCTGCCCCACCCTCAGCTCCTACCCCTTCAGTCCCTACAGGCTTACTAAGGTCATAAGCCACCAACAACTCCTTGAGGTGTTGGGTGGTGGGGCTTTGGCCTGTCCTTATTTTTCTCAAGTTACATAAAGCTCTCAATTCCAAGAATGGGAGTGTATCATACTTGGAGGGTGGAAGCTCAATGGCTTCCTGCAAGGATTCTTTGGATCCTGCCCTTAAAGACATTACTAGTGTGGTGTGGTGTATGCACTACCTACTCTAGTGTGGCCTACTAAACTCTCTTGAGTTGTAGAAAGGGTTGTGCTATCCCTTAACACACAACTCTAAGTTCAGTAGAACTTACTGTTATTCTAAGCTTAAATTATATGTACCTTAGGTACCTTTAGTGGTTTTCAGTTGATCAATTCAATTGAGATTATCTGGTAAAACAATAGCAAGCTGGAATCCCACACGCTGCACACCAATGTGAGAAGTTGGCCTGGCATATGCTGTCCACTAATTATAGTGGGCACCTTGCACCAGTCCAAATCGACTCTTATGGTAGATAGGTTAAAGACAACCTTATTGAAAGCTATCCTAGTGGTAGCTATGGAGAGCAGCCTTCAGGCTAAGTCTTGAAGGAATGTAAAGCAGCTTGTTTTACCAGTCTATAATCTCTTGAGTGACCAAATGAAAGAGCACCACACCAGGTATATATTCAAAATATATGTATTTATTACTAAACACACCCCTCTAGTCTCTTTATGAGGCTAGAGTTCGAAGTACATAGGTTATAAGATCTTAAATCACAGTAATAGCACAAATACACGTTTGGGCCCTAGGGGCGTACCAAACCATATACCAATAAAGTGGTATGCGAACCACGACTGAACTAGACACTAGGCCTAGAGCCTCTAGAAGTGCTTGGACCACAAGGAACCACCCAAGGTAGTGACACAGGGGACCCACGGGAGACGCGTGCAGTGTAAATACACAACCGCGATACGCCGTTAACTTCTATGGAGAAAGTCGGGATCGGGAAAATAGAGGAAAGGGACACTTAAAAGAGGACTAGGACAAAACCCTTTGAGATCTAGGACTTTGAAGAGTCTCTACCCACGGGAGCACCGGAGTACTCGTGTTACCTCACCCAGGGAAGCCGGGTGCATAGGTGCCTTTCGGGGTCGGGTTTCGTCGTCGATTCGAATGGCGATCTGCTGCAAAGTGCTGCTGGCGGCCAAGAGAAAAGTGTCCGGGTGGATCCAAGAGTGGATCGGAGTTCTGGTGAACCTGAAAGCAGAGGGGACAGAGTCTGGGTCACTAGCCAGTGACCAGGAAGGCGATGGACAGATGCCCACCGATGTCGAGTGCTTCAGGTGCGTTGACGGTCGTCTTGACTCTTCAGCCACGAGGTCCGGGAGGCGTTGTCGGCGACCAGGAGCAGGATTCGGGCTGGTGCTCGATGTCTGTCGAGTGCTGAGGTGTCGGCGACCGGATTGGACCCAACAAGCCTTGGCAACGGCAAGTCTCGAGTAAGATGTAGATCGTCGATGGTGCAGACCAGCAAGGTCTGTGGAACTCACCCAGCGAGGGTAAGTGAGGGCAGGCCTGGAGCAACCAGGATGCCAAGTAAGGAAAAGATTGGCCTTCGTTAAGGGCTACTAGCCAACGGGCTAGCGACCGCAAAGGAGCCTCGTGACGCCGCACGTGGAGCTGGCTTACAGGACACTCGTGGAGTGGGGGCCAGTGATCTTCGGTGCAGGTGGTGCTGGAGGCTAGGGCTACTCGGAGCCCAAAGCACGACTTCTTGGGAGACCCAGAAGATGATGCACTTGCAAATGTGCTCGGTGTCCAGGGGTCACGGTCTCAAGTCACCCACGATAGCCACGGGCCTCAGCTTTGCTGGGGACTCAGGTAGCCTCGGGGAAGTCTGAGAATCCACCTCTGGTGATGCGATGACTTCGGCGTCCGACGGGAGCTTCAGTAATGCGAACCGGACAGATGCTTCTTTGGTGCCTGCCAAGCAGGGGAGTCACTCCTTGACCCCAAGGGAGATTCTTCAGTCCTCTAATCGTGTCGTAGAGCGTCGAAGGTCCAGGATTCAGTTTCAGAGTTTCGTCCAGGTATAATCTAAAGTCCTAAGGACTGGGTTCCTACCTTTATTCTAAAAATAGGGGTTGGACTACTCTGTGGCCCCACCTATGGGGTGGGTCAGGGCAGAGGGGTGGCTACACCCCTTTCCTTTGTCCAGTTCGCGCCAAAGCAGGGGCTGCAAGCCCTGATCCGGTTTGAACTGGGGTATGCACAGGGACACCAAATGTGCCCCCAGTGCAGGACTTCAAAGCACCCGAAAGTGCTCCCGCCCAGCCCCAATACACATTATCCTGTCTGGGGAGGTGGTCACACCTCCCTGGGACAGGAAACCTATTGTCCAGGCCTCCCTGCCGGAGTTTCGTCCAGCAGCAGGAGGCCAGACTCGTGTCTGTGGCAGCAGCATCCATTTTGTGATGCCAGGGCTCTGGAAAGAAGTTACCGGACTCGTCAGAGTTAACATGTCTTTCCCTCTAGAAGGGTGGAATGCTACCCCGCCGCCAGGATTGGCGGGGGGTAGTATTCCAAGATGTTTGACACCAAACACGACATGTTTAGGTGCAGCCATTCCAAAGTTAGCATTTTACCGCGAGGATATAATGCGCTTAAGAGTATATGGTCAGGCTGCACTACAAACAGCATCAGAGATGGTCTCCGAACGCTGCAGAGGGGCCCTGCTCATGCAGGGGCACCCTCTCACATAGGAACCATGCACTCTGCCTTTAGGATTGATAAGGCCTGCCTTAGGAGTGACTTATAGGTTTATATGTGTGTATGTATTTCGTGATATAGGTAACCTATATCACAGTAAGGGGTGCATGCACCACCTTACCCAGGCTGCAGTAGCAGACCTGTGGTGTCAGTTTGGATGGCTCTTCCAGGGGTGGCATAATACATGCTGCAGCCCCTGGCAGGCCTCTGAGGTACCTATGCCCTTGGTACATAGTATACCATATACTAGGGACTTATAAGGGCACTCCAGATCCCAATCAGAGATGTGCCTAAGGCACATGGAAACCATTTTAGAGAGGAAGCAGCTAGGCTGGGGTTCTGATTAGCAGGGCCCCAGCCAGACTAATGTCGAAAAACAGTGAAGCATCAGCAAAAAGTGGGGGTACCCATGTGAAGCAGATCCTACTCTCCTAC
>CAWUFW010031740.1:0-15032 GCA_963921515.1 Calotriton arnoldi | reverse complement strand
GCACAAAGACGGACATCCAGAACAGGTGGTATGACGTGCGCAGGAGGGTACGGGACCTGCTGAAGATAGACTACAGCAACAGCCAACAGACCGGCAGTGGCCCTCCTGCCAAGCCAATATACCTCAGGCCCTGGGAGGAGAAGGTGCGGGCCATCCTTCCGCCAGTGAGCGTATATGGACTAGAGAACATCCCAGAGCCTGGTGAGTACACAACAAATGTACACAATAAACTGCCACAAAACACACACATCACTGTCAAGGGGAGAGTCAAACCATGCACACATAGCAATTACACAGCAACTAGAACAGAATCATCCCAAAATGTGTATGTCAGTCAGATAAACACAACACATGCCATCAAAAAAGTCACATCCAACTGTGCCAACACATGTACAAACACAACCACAACTACAGCTAGGCAGTGGCACAAATAGAACTAACAAACACATCCACACATGTAGCCACCACAACAACACCAACACACAGTGAAGACCACTCAAAGGAAGGAATTCTGTGTATGCTGGCCAAGTCAGTGTAGCCAATAGCATCATGGGAGTCGCAGTCACACATATTGCCCGCCCCAAAACTGTCCCATCAACACCACCATGAACCATGCGCACATCACAGGGAGTGGAGAAGGACTCACAAGATGGCTGACACTGGCTACTGCTGTGGGGAGCACAAGGCCCTGCTGCCAACTGTGCACCAACAAACAGCAGGACACCACTGACTGACATCCTGAGAGACAACTTCCACTCCCTGCAATGCAAGCACGTTCCATGGTGGGCTATCTGGCTGGCTGGGTGGGAAGGGGGACTTGCAGCACTGACTATAGTCACCAGCACCTCCCCTCACACCCCCCCAACACAAACTCCACAGTACCCACCTGGTAGAATGCAATGCCCTCCATCCTAACACAAGATCCCACAAAGCACCACCACCCTGGGTTATGTTGTGTGAAGCACAGGGACACTCTTGGGACTCTTAGCCAAACAACTGCCAGGACAACACTCCCAGCCATCCTGTCAGCACAGCCAGCCCACCCCACAGGGAAGCAGAGTCAAAAGGAAGGAAGCATGGGCATGCTGGGAAGGGGGTGGAGGCAATAGCATGATGGGAGACGTAGTCACAGACATAGCTCACCCCCACAACTGTCCCATCAACACCACCCTGAACCATGCTCACATCACAGGGAGTGGAGAAGGACTCACAAGATGGCTGACACTGGCTACTGCTGTGGGGAGCACAAGGCCCTGCTGCCAACTGTGCACCAACAAACAGCAGGACACCACTGACTGACATCCTGAGAGACAACTTCCACTCCCTGCAATGCAAGCACGTTCCATGGTGGGCTATCTGGCTGGCTGGGTGGGAAGGGGGACTTGCAGCACTGACTATAGTCACCAGCACCTCCCCTCACACCCCCCCCAACACAAACTCCACAGTACCCACCTGGTAGAATGCAATGCCCTCCATCCTAACACAAGATCCCACAAAGCACCACCACCCTGGGTTATGTTGTGTGAAGCACAGGGACACTCTTGGGACTCTTAGCCAAACAACTGCCAGGACAACACTCCCAGCCATCCTGTCAGCACAGCCAGCCCACCCCACAGGGAAGCAGAGTCAAAAGGAAGGAAGCATGGGCATGCTGGGAAGGGGGTGGAGGCAATAGCATGATGGGAGACGTAGTCACAGACATAGCTCACCCCCACAACTGTCCCATCAACACCACCCTGAACCATGCTCACATCACAGGGAGTGGAGAAGGACTCACAAGATGGCTGACACTGGCTACTGCTGTGGGGAGCACAAGGCCCTGCTGCCAACTGTGCACCAACAAACAGCAGGACACCACTGACTGACATCCTGAGAGACAACTTCCACTCCCTGCAATGCAAGCACGTTCCATGGTGGGCTATCTGGCTGGCTGGGTGGGAAGGGGGACTTGCAGCACTGACTATAGTCACCAGCACCTCCCCTCACACCCCCCCCAACACAAACTCCACAGTACCCACCTGGTAGAATGCAATGCCCTCCATCCTAACACAAGATCCCACAAAGCACCACCACCCTGGGTTATGTTGTGTGAAGCACAGGGACACTCTTGGGACTCTTAGCCAAACAACTGCCAGGACAACACTCCCAGCCATCCTGTCAGCACAGCCAGCCCACCCCACAGGGAAGCAGAGTCAAAAGGAAGGAAGCATGGGCATGCTGGGAAGGGGGTGGAGGCAATAGCATGATGGGAGACGTAGTCACAGACATAGCTCACCCCCACAACTGTCCCATCAACACCACCCTGAACCATGCTCACATCACAGGGAGTGGAGAAGGACTCACAAGATGGCTGACACTGGCTACTGCTGTGGGGAGCACAAGGCCCTGCTGCCAACTGTGCACCAACAAACAGCAGGACACCACTGACTGACATCCTGAGAGACAACTTCCACTCCCTGCAATGCAAGCACGTTCCATGGTGGGCTATCTGGCTGGCTGGGTGGGAAGGGGGACTTGCAGCACTGACTATAGTCACCAGCACCTCCCCTCACACCCCCCCAACACAAACTCCACAGTACCCACCTGGTAGAATGCAATGCCCTCCATCCTAACACAAGATCCCACAAAGCACCACCACCCTGGGTTATGTTGTGTGAAGCACAGGGACACTCTTGGGACTCTTAGCCAAACAACTGCCAGGACAACACTCCCAGCCATCCTGTCAGCACAGCCAGCCCACCCCACAGGGAAGCAGAGTCAAAAGGAAGGAAGCATGGGCATGCTGGGAAGGGGGGTGGAGGCAATAGCATGATGGGAGACGTAGTCACAGACATAGCTCACCCCCACAACTGTCCCATCAACACCACCCTGAACCATGCTCACATCACAGGGAGTGGAGAAGGACTCACAAGATGGCTGACACTGGCTACTGCTGTGGGGAGCACAAGGCCCTGCTGCCAACTGTGCACCAACAAACAGCAGGACACCACTGACTGACATCCTGAGAGACAACTTCCACTCCCTGCAATGCAAGCACATTCCATGGTGGGATATCTGGCTGGCTGGGTGGGAAGGGGGACTTGCAGCACTGACTATAGTCACCAGCACCTCCCCTCACACCCCCCAACACAAACTCCACAGTACCCACCTGGTAGAATGCAATGCCCTCCATCCTAACACAAGATCCCACAAAGCACCACCACCCTGGGTTATGTTGTGTGAAGCACAGGGACACTCTTGGGACTCTTAGCCAAACAACTGCCAGGACAACACTCCCAGCCATCCTGTCAGCACAGCCAGCCCACCCCACAGGGAAGCAGAGTCAAAAGGAAGGAAGCATGGGCATGCTGGGAAGGGGGTGGAGGCAATAGCATGATGGGAGACGTAGTCACAGACATAGCTCACCCCCACAACTGTCCCATCAACACCACCCTGAACCATGCTCACATCACAGGGAGTGGAGAAGGACTCACAAGATGGCTGACACTGGCTACTGCTGTGGGGAGCACAAGGCCCTGCTGCCAACTGTGCACCAACAAACAGCAGGACACCACTGACTGACATCCTGAGAGACAACTTACACTCCCTGCAATGCAAGCACGTTCCATGGTGGGATAACTGACTGGGTGGGTGGGTGGGTGGGAAGGAGGTCTGGCTGTCAACCAAACACAATCAATGCAGACCATGTTCACACCCCAGAGAATACATAGAAATGCCCAAATAATGCAGGACAATGTGCCACACCAATATCAACCCCTGACTGTGACAACTTAGGACAATACAATGTACAGGCCCGCACCCCGAGGCACAGTCACAACTGTCAGGTGTGTCAACCACTGATGCCTGCAGAAACATGACATACATTGTTTGTGTCTCCCAAAAACAGGTGATGATAGGGACACAGCAGCAGACGCTGAGGAGTCCCAGTCCCAGGCTCAAGAGGATGCCGAGCTCACTGGCGTCGTACAGCCTCTGTCCTCCTCGGACGATGAAGAACAACCTGGCACATCCGGTGCAAGTCAACATGCTGCACCAGCAGGACCACCAGCTGCAGCACCAGCAGGTCCACCAGCTGCACCCCCTGCACCCACCCCTCCAACGACTGTCACCACGAATACCATCCCTGCCGACATGGACAGAATAAGGAACAACACCAGCGCAGTGACCCTGGACCAACCTGGGGCCATGGACACCACCACCACCACCAACCCCCAAGGTGGACCAGGGTTATCTGTGCGTGCAACTGCACACACTGCACATGTCAGCAGGGGTGGTGGGAGGGGTGGGAGACAGAGGTCGCTGCTTGCAGACGTTGCTGGTGTGCATGAAGACCCACAACTGGTACGCATAGCTGATGCGTACCAGTCCAGCACCGGAGAGCTCAGCCAGGTAGTGGGGCTCCTCAGAGACATTAAACAGCAGCAGGCTGCCCATCATGCCCGCTTGGACTCCCACATGTCCCAAGTGGAGTCACACATGTCACGTGTGGACTCCCACATGTCACGTGTGGACTCCCACATGACCCGCGTGGAGTCCAAGTGGGATGTACTACATGAGATGACGGCGGTGCACAGGGACATTTTACAATGCCTCCGCCAGATGAACAGCAACCAGTCCACACCTCCCTGTGTGCCAACAACATCTGGTACCGAACAAACTGCAACTGCCACAGGGAGGGAGGAGGACTCTGGCGGAGAGTCCCCTGCACCGCAGCAGCCTGCACTTGAGGGCCCCCCCCAAGAAGAGGGGTCGTCCGAGGAGGGGAAAGTGAGAGGCTGATGGCCAAGCGCAACTCCCAGGAAGCCTGAACCTGTTCTGGATTTTCGCCTTTGTGCACAGACTGTTCACCCTGTTGATGGCAACACTACTCCCACACATTGCATGGGGAGTATAAGTTGGAACAATGTGTCAGACAACAGTGGCCCCGATACTGGGGATCCTGTCTACCTGGACTTTCTATTCATCTAGGAACTTGGGATTGCAAGATTCATGTACAGCACAATCCATCCTATGCACTATTATCACAATAAACACACTAATACACCATACTTGCCTCTGTCGTGATTCCAACGTGGGTGCTGTTATGGGGATGATGAACTGCAAAATTACACAGTGTATGCGAACTGCAACAGCAAGGACAACACAGGCATGTGAGTACAGGCAACGTGACACATATGAGGGAGACACACCACCAGGGCTACACAACACATACACACCTAGGCCATCTGACTCATTGCCTACACTGATGTTGCCAGGGAAGACGGTGCAATGCACAGACACCACACCCATTCCCAGTTGTAGTCAAGTAGCCCACAGGTGCAGTAAGCAAATGGCAGTCAAATGTGTGACCACAGACAACGCACATCACTAAGTGAAGCACAGGTTTATTACACAGTAGCAACATGCCGTAACCACTACAGATGCAAGGTAACCCCACCTGGTAGCGGGCACACAGTCAACAACTGTAGACAGAAGGAAGTCCATGGGTGTGGCGCACATCACCTGTAGGGACACAACAGCTACCAGCCTGGATGTGCAATCACGTCGTCGGTGGACACAGTTCACCAAACGAATCTGAAAGTACCCTGTGAAGGACAGAAATGACACACAGTCAAAAGCAATGCAGTACAGGACAGAACAGCAAAACTCATGCACAATACATGTTACAAGATACCCACCCAGAACCAAGTTAGCATGTCAACACTGTTGGGGAGTACAGCCCACCTGTCACCACACATCGCAACACACATCCTGTCAAGTAGCCCATGGACACACTCCAACAGCACCAGAGCACCACCCACACATCATGCCAACTCACATCATTCACATGACACCTCAGGATACTCACATTCAGCTAAAGAAGTTGGTGATGAGCTGTGTGCGGACATCATCACCATCATCATCATCATCGTCACTGGCATCGTGGTCCAGGCCAGGATCCTCCACAGGTGGCGGATGTTGGTCATCGTCATCCTGGATGAGAGGCAACTCCTTCCGCACTGCCAGGTTGTGAAGCATGCAGCAGACGATGATAATCTTGCACACTTTCGCAGGGGCATATGGGAGGGACCCTCCGGTCTTGTCCAGGCAGCGGAAGCGGCTCTTCAGGAGACCAAAGGTCCGCTCAATCACTCTCCTGGTCCGACCATGTGCCTCATTGTAGCGCATCTGGGCAGGTGTCACAGGGTTCCTGAGGGGTGTCAGCAACCACGGCATGTTGGGGTATCCCGAGTCACCTACGGACAGACAAGTGCACATCAGCTGACTTGGAAAAGTGGGCGGAATACTACAGATCAGATCACACACAATGGCACAAAGTCAGTACACACCGACAAGCCAGGCACGCTGGTTCTGCATCTGTGCCATCAACCTGGGGATGCGACTACTCCTCATCACAAAGGCATCGTGTGCTGAACCAGGGAAACGGGCACACACGTGTGTGATGGTCATGTCTGCAAGACACACCACCAGTGCATTGACCGAGTGGTAGTGCTTGCGGTTCCTGTAGGCCTGCTCCTGGGCCTGTGGTGGTACCAAAGCCACATGTGTCCCATCAATGGAGCCAATGACATGCGGCATCCTCCCCAGGGCATAAAAGTCACTCTTCACGTCAGTGAGTCGTCGCAGTCTAGGGAAATAGATGTACCGGTTCAGGAAGAGCAACATTGCCGCCAAAACATCGCGGAGCACACGGCTGAACATGGTCTGTGACATCCCACCAGCAGACGCCACAGTATGTTGGAAGGTACCGGTGGCAAAGAAGTGTAGGGCTGCCATCACCTTCACCTTGGGGGTCAGCGCTGTAGGATACGGCCGGCCAGGCTGCAAATGTGGGGACAACTGCACTGCCAAATCCTCAATCAGCTGCCTGGTGAAGCGGTACCGTCGGATGCTGTCCCGTTCCACCATCGTTGCCAGGTCTGGGAATGGCCGATGGACAGCAGGAGCCCTGCAGTGCAGAGGAGAAGTAAGCAAGATCGTCAGTCACCCCACATATGCGGCATTGAACACACTCAAGATCCCAACATACATCATCATGAGGCACAACTACATGAAGTGTGCAGTACCGGAACGACATTTATGGTACATACATGGCCAACATCTGTCAACACGGTCCTACAGGTGGCATCAATTTGTCCCAGGTTGGCCCATTGGATATCATGATGCTGTGTCACAGTCACCCCCCAGTGACATGTGAGGACAGATGTGCCCCAGGCACCACAGCTCAACGACAGGCACATTCCCAGGGACCCTGTAATGCCACATGGACACTGGCATCACCTGGAGTATCATGTGTACACCACAACAAAACAAACATGACCCCCACAGGTAGTGGCCACACTTGCCATGGCAGGAGAGCCATGGACGTCTGTGACACACACGCACAACATCAGAGTCCATGCACACACAACGTGGATGTGGAGACTGTCTCCCATTGTGCACATGAAATCAGAGACATTGTAAACACTACATGCACAAAGACTGTGGAGGGCCATCACTATTGTGCCACTGGGACACCCTGGCTCAAACATACCGTCCCACATGGGACTCACGGGGTATGTGACATGACATACACAAACACCACTGTGAAATGTGACCATGGCACATGCACAGATATGAACAGTTGCACATCACAGTGGTCACGTACACGTAACACCCAGGATCCTGTCCCCATTAACACGTGCACAGCCTGGGGGTGGCTGCCCACAGGTGACACCCACAGGACAACATGTACACCAACATACACACAATAGGAAATTCAGCCTTACATGCCTTATGATAAGGTTTGGACAGGCTGTCGTGATGTAGGTGTGCCCCTCACTCCCTGGGAGCTATCTGTGGCTGGCATATGTCCATCTGAGACAGGCATGCTGACATATGCCAGTCACATGTACAGTGATGCGTTGTACTGCAATGGACCGATCGGTGCCTCCGGCCGGCCCATTGCATTCAATGTGTGCTGGTACGCGTTGTACCCCTGTGCGCGTTGAACAGCAATGGACCGATCGGTGCCTCCGGCCGGCCCATTGCATTCAATGTGTGCGGGTACGCGTTGTACCCCTGTGCGCGTTGAACAGCAATGGACCGATCGGTGCCTCCGGCCGGCCCATTGCATTCAATGTGTGCGGGTACGCGTTGTACCCCTGTGCGCGTTGAACAGCAATGGACCGATCGGTGCCTCCGGCCGGCCCATTGCATTCAATGTGTGCGGGTACGCGTTGTACCCCTGTGCGCGTTGAACAGCAATGGACCGATCGGTGCCTCCGGCCGGCCCATTGCATTCAATGTGTGCGGGTACGCGTTGTACCCCTGTGCGCGTTGAACAGCAATGGACCGATCGGTGCCTCCGGCCGGCCCATTGCATTCAATGTGTGCGGGTACGCGTTGTACCCCTGTGCGCGTTGAACAGCAATGGACCGATCGGTGCCTCCGGCCGGCCCATTGCATTCAATGTGTGCGGGTACGCGTTGTACCCCTGTGCGCGTTGTACTGCAATGGACCGATCGGTGCCTCCGGCCGGCCCATTGCATTCAATGTGTGCGGGCACGCGTTGTACCCCTGTGCGCGTTGAACAGCAATGGACCGATCGGTGCCTCCGGCCGGCCCATTGCATTCAATGTGTGCGGGTACGCGTTGTACCCCTGTGCGCGTTGAACAGCAATGGACCGATCGGTGCCTCCGGCCGGCCCATTGCATTCAATGTGTGCGGGTGCGCGTTGTACCCCTGTGCGCGTTGAACAGCAATGGACCGATCGGTGCGCACCCATTGACAATGGGCTTGCCTGGCAACGGACGCGTTTTTGAATATTCGAACGAGTCGGTTGCTGGAAATTCAGTTGGTCACCCACAACAATGTTGCAAAATAATGTATGTCATGAAGTTGAAGATTTGAAGGATGCTGTGGGCGTGTTTTGGTGCTGCTATTCCATGGATTGGCCAGATTCAGAAGATGCAAACGACTTGGACCTATCACTTTGGACACAAGGGACAGTATCTGCCTCTCCAGCACATATATATTGCTGCATGTTCCCCTGAGAGCCCACTTGCCTGCACTACATGCTCCAGGACGACATCTGCCACTGCACTGCTGCTGTCTCTGCCCCTCTGGACCCTGCAATGGCACGTACTGTGGAGAGAGCCCCAGCCTTCAGCCTTGAAGAGAACCAGGCCCTGCTGGACAGCCTACTTCCACAGTACAGCAAGCTGTATGGGACACCAGGGGAGCAGGTGAGTGTTCTGTGCACTGCCTTTCTGAATGTGCATTTTGTCTGACTAGCAAGGCTGAGAGTCAGCACACCACTGGCTAGCAGGCTCACTGAGTAGTTGTCACCCCCATAGTGTGTAGTGACTTGCACTGGACAGGTATGGTGCAGTGACAGTGCTTCTGAACAGGGTTTTACTCCCCATGCTATGATACCATGTAGTGACTTCTGGAAAACTGTCCATGGGCAGCCGTGCACTGCCTGGGTACACCATGTGCCCCTGTGATTGCGACATGTATATGCAACTGTGTCATGCACGGATATGTTGCATGTGTAGTAATGTCCTTATCACTTTGTCATCCTGACAGGCTTCTGCCCATCGGAAGCATGAGATCTGGAAGGACATCGTCCGGGCTGTCCGGTCCGTGGGGGTCTACCAGCGCCGGATCCGCAACTGCCAAAAGAGGTGGCAGGACCTTCGGGGCTGGACCCGGAGGATTGCACGGGTCCAGCTGAAGCTGTCGCCTCCTCGCAGGAGGGGCGGAACACGGACCCTGACCCCCACATGCTCAGGATCCTGGCGGTGGTCTTTCCAGACCTGGATGGGCAGCTGAAGGCCAGAGAGCAGCAAGGAGGGGGTGAGTCAAAGACTGCACTGTGTACTCTGTCTAACATGTTATGTGCCCTCCTCGGGCCAGGTTGAACTGCCACAGTACAGCAGTCATGTTGTCCAGGAGCCATGTCCCTCTATTGTGCACTGCCCACTCCTCATCTGATACCCAGGTGTGGCCCTTACATGCAGGGAATTCTGTCACTTAGGACTGTGTCCTTGCAGTTTGCTTGACTCAAGGTGGGAGACAGCATCTGTTTCCCTGACTCTGTGGTGGGCATCATGGGTGGGTCCATTGCTTACACAATGCCTGTATTCTGACATGTAGGGTAGTGTCACAGGTCTCCCATATGTCCAATAGGTATGACCTGGACAGATGAGGGGTTAAGAGGATGTGTTGTGGGGGGATGTACATGTGCACTTGTGCAGCTCCAGGACTTGCATTCCCCATGACCTACTATTGTGACACAGTGCAGAGTGTTGTTGTCTGGCTGCAAAGTCATACATCACTGAGACAGTGATGTATGACTTTGCAGTCATGCCTCCGCCATGGCATGTGTCTACTGATTGGTGATCCTGCAGGGGAGTGACATGTGCTACATGCACACCATAGTGGCGCTGGCTATCAGGACATGGGTGCATCATGGTGTCTGTCGCTGGTATGCATCACATGCATTTCCTATTTGACTCTGGGCATCCCTTACATCCGTAAACCTGTACTGACTCAGTGGCAAGAGCTGTGATGTGTCCACACCGTGTCCTCTGCACTGTCCAACTACTGTGTACTTGGTGCATGTGTCAACACTGGGGTGTTGCAATCCAACAGACACCAGACAGATGGGTGCAAGGCCATGTGGGATGTGAGTGCCATGCTTGGCATCAGACTGACAATTGACTTCTCCTGTTCAATTAGTGCACTTTTAGCAATGTACAACTAATGATGCCAGGGCTTGCTCTGGGATGTGCTGTGCTCACAGTGGTGTGTGCGTTATGTGCAGGTGACTGATGTCTGTCTGTTTCCCCATTGTTTGCAGATACATCCACGGCCACGGAAGGGGACAGCTCCACGGACCAGGAGGAGCCGGAGAGCCAGACTGGGTCAGCAGCCGAGGAGTGGTCGGAGGGACCCAGTGGCACGGAGGGCGAGGGGAGCCACACCGAGGAGTCCTCAGCAGCATCCACCTCAGCTGAGGACCAGAGCAACTCGGAGGATGACTCCCTTGTGGAGGCGGGTGTCAGCAGCCACCACACCCCAGCTAGTGTTGCTGTCCCCGCCACCACCAGCACCACCACCGCCCTCCCATCGGCTCCCATTCCCCAGGTCCGTGGAGGCTCCCATGTCCGGGAGCGTGTCTCCTTTGGGCCAGGCACCGCACCCCTGCCCCTGTGTCCCCTGCTGCCCTGAGTGAGGAGTCTGTGTACCTCCTTCGCCAGCTCCATGTAGGGCAGACAGCCATGCTGAGTGTCCTCCATGCGCACACCGCGCTGTTGACTCAGCTGGTGTCGTTCATGGAGGGCATCTCATCGGGCATGTCTGACCTACAGAGGGGCAATAGGTCCATGGACTCCTCCCTGACGGCAGCAGTGTCCCTCCTCAAACGGTCCCTCACCCCTCCTGCCTCTGCTCCATCCACACTCCCCAGCACCTTACCCATCCCAGGCACACACACACTGGCACACACCAGCACACACACATCCAGCACACTGACACACACGCCAATGACAAAACGCACACGCAAGCACATTCAGGGGACTGAAGCCAGACTCACAGGGGATGGGGCCCTGGAACACACACACGCATCCACATGCACTGCGCAGTCCTCAGTTCCCTCTCCCTCCAAAGCACCCTCCCTTGCCTCACCTGCAACCCCAAAGTCACAGCAGCTCTTCCTCTGTGACCTCGGCCTCTTCCCCACCGATGAAGCTGCTCCAGCATCCCGGGGGAAGAGGAAGCCCACCCACACGGAGCAGAGTGCCCCTCGCCCCCGGACACCCTCCCCCAGGCGCAGACGGACTGAGGCCCCCACCCGCAAGTCCCCCGGAGTGCTAAGAGCAAGACCCCGCCACCGCCCTGCAGCTCAGGCACAAGGTCTCCGTCCTCCATCCCTCAGGCCCCCACTGCACAGGTGCCCCCACCACACCCTGCCCCAGGTTCCCCCACCCACAGATATACCATCCCCAAGATGCTCCGGCCTTCTCCCCTGCCACTTGCTCTCCCAGCACCACACCCCCGCTGCGCTTGTCTGTGCCACTGATGTGGTGAGGGTGTCCTCCCCTCTGTCCAACCCACCTTGCCTGTTCCCCATTCTCCTCCCTGGAGGTAGGCACTGCAGTGGAGTCCACTACCGCCCTGTCTGACTTGGGCACTGCAGTGGCGGACCTGTCCACCCCATCTGCAGGGTCCACTGCAGTTGTGCCGGCACCCACGATATCTGTGTCATGCCCCCCAGTTGTGCCGGCACACACCATGTCAGACACCTCCACTGCAGTTGTCAGTGGCTCTCCAGCACCCACCACCCCTTCCCTGACTCCCCTGGTGAGCCCTGATCCTGTCCCTGCGGTGCCTGGCCTGCCCCCCGGTTGCCCCTCCTAGTGGATTGTCCCTGGTATTGTGCAGGCATGCGTAGGGTGACATCTGCCAGTGTCACCCTGTTTGAACTTTGACAATGGACTGGCCATTGGCCTTTGCTCTTTTTCAGGACTTCGTTTGGCCTCAACACATATGCTGAATAAAGCAACTTTCTTTTCTCTAGTGCTCATGCTTCAGATGTACATGTTGTTGGTGCAGCTAACCATGCCCTTGCTGCAGTGATGGTGATATCTGGTCTCATGATTATGAAGTGTTACTGTGCAGGAACCCATGTGGTCCAGGGGGAATGTGTCCTATCATGTGGTGTATCCATGTCATCAATAGCAGCATCTGAGGGTGTCATGTGTTCAGTATTTGGCAATGGGTTTCCTACTTACATTGGCAATTTCACATCTGTGGCTTCCACCCCTGCACATCTGTTGTGCCTGCCATCGTTGCTTTTGTCTACTTCCCTGACCGTGTTGCCATCTCCAGTGGACATGCAGGTTTGGGCATCAATGGGGAGGGACTCATCCGTGTAGTCAGTGCAACATTGCTATACAAGTGTGTTGGATCTGTGCTGATGATTCCGTTGGCACATCCATGACCAGGCTGATGTGATGGGAGCCCTCATTTGGTGCTAATTGTTGATTGTGTGACCAAGTGCTCAGCTGACATGATGGGGCCCTACTGAGGCAACATATGGCACAGCTTTCCTCACACAGGAGTGGAGTCCCCTCATGGCAGTGTGTACACGTGTGACATTGCCTGCGCCCAAGGTGTGTGTTGTATGTGCATGTCTGTGTGTTCACTTCCATTCATCTGCGCATGCTGTGATCCCTAGTGTTGTACCTGTTTGTGATGCTTGCTGACTTGAGCTATGTTCCCCCAAAGTCTTCTCCCTGTGTTCTCTGTGATGTGGGTGCATGGCACATTACTGGTCATCAGGGTGTCACCCATGGGTGTGTTTGCTGTCAGGGCAGAGTTTGTGTGCTGACGCAGATGGGTCACAGTCAGGTTTCCCTTTGGCACTTGTTGTTTGCCCCTGTCATGTGATTTCCAGTTTGTGTTATCTTTCAGTGATTGTGACACGTTGTGTGTGTGACTGCTGGCACTCCTTAGGGTCCGGGCTGCAATGTTGGTTGTTGTCTATGTGTGTTCTTTGTGGGTGACCTTGGCTTCTTCATTGGTGTGTGACTGTGGCTGGGATCCCATTGGTCGGTGTGGTATTGCCGTCATGTCCATGTACAGCGTAGTGTGCAGTGTGTCAGACATTCAGGAGTCTTGTTGAGTGTCCATGTGTGATGTGTTTCTACACCTTGGTTCCCACCCACCACCCTGGAATAGTAATGGGTGCATGTGCAATGTCACCAGTGCATGTGTACTTCACTGCTGCACATTGTTGGAGGTCGAGGGGTGTGGTCTTGAGTGTGTGCAGATGAGAGTTGTTGCCCGGCTAGTCCCCTGCCTCCATGTTGGCCTTGGCTTACTGGCCATGCTGATTGATTTGTGCTTGTGTAGGTGTGATGGTAGTTAGTTGCTCAGGACACCTGACTGTGGTTCACAGTGTGAACGACATTTAGCTTTGTCATCACAGTGGTATTTTTCTTCAGCCCAGGGTCACCACATTGTGGGGGCCCTGGGGGTGGTGCTGTGGTGTGTCTGTGACTTGCTGTGTCAGTTGTTGTTCCTACGTGCCTGTGTGACATGTGTGTTTTGTGCTCCCTCTCACCTGTCAATGCCTGCTTGCCCACATAGGGGATTTGGATCCATGAGTTACCTTAGTGTGGCAGTGTATGCACATCTGTATGATTGGTATTCAGCTCTCCTCATGTGTTGTGTTGTTGCCTGGGGACAATGGCACCCCCACCCCTCACCTGCTGTGTATGATGACAGTGTTGGTCTGCCTGTTTGTGTTTGTGCATCTGCACCACTGCATTGGCATATCTTGGGTGTGCCATTGGCTGTATGTTGTTTGGTGTGTTTCCCCTGCTGTCCCTGGGACTCCTAGGTCATCGGTCAGCACAGTGATCATGGTTTGTGTGTCCCATTGCTGCCATGGTATGGTATCTGTTCACCTCACATCTGCTGTCTCCACAGGGTATCTGCATTTGTGTGCCCATTGGTGCAAATATGTGGTTCTGCATTCTGATGGTCACTTCTGTCATTGTGTCATTGATGACTGTTGACGGTCTCCAGCCACCATGGGTGTTGTTTGTCTGCACATGGCCAAAGGAATGTTTCATTTGCACTGCAGTATTTGGCTCCCCAATTTATGTTGCAATGGGACACATACACTACTTTGCCACAGATGAGTTTTTGGTTCTGTGACCAGGAATGATCCATGCAGTTTGGCAGTTGCAGCTCTTTCTTTGTCAACAATTACCTTTTGGTCACTGTGATGATGAGGGTGTAGACCCCATTGCCACAATGGGTCAAAATGTGCTTCAGCTATGGACCCCACACTTGCCTTTTGGTCACTGTGATGATGGGGGTTTAGACCCCATTGCCACAATGGTCAAAATGTGCTTCAGCTATGGACCCCACACTTGCCTTTGGTCACTGTGATGATGGGGTTTAGACCCCATTGCCACAATGGTCAAACTGTGCTTCAGCTATGGACCCCACACTTACCTTTTGGTCACTGTGA
>CAWUFW010031739.1:0-15037 GCA_963921515.1 Calotriton arnoldi | reverse complement strand
AGCTGGGAGCGGGGAGGGAGCTGGATTGGGCCGGTCGCGCTGGGGGATGGGCCGCGGGGACAGCAGTCGCGGGGAAAGGTAAAGGGAAGAAATAAGGGATAAAGAAAAAAGGGAAAATAGGCAGAAATAAAGCACAAAGAGCAGAGATGCAGAAAAGTACAGAAAGGTGAAAGATAAAAGAGGGTAGAAAAACGAGTGAAAACGAGTGAAAGGGCAGAGCGAGAGGAATGGAAAATGAGCAGAAATAAGGCACAAAAGAGCAGAGATGCAGAAAAGTGCAGAAAGGTGAAAGACAGAAAAGGGTAGAAAAACGAGTGAAAGAGCAGAGTGAGAGGAAGGAGACAGAGGTCCACTGGACCACCAGGGATGAGGCACAGGGAAACCTGAAGGTGGAGGAGGGCCTCGATCACCAACACTCGAGAGTGCAGGGGCAGGCCTCACTTAATGGTGGAGCTGCGAGGGTGGGATGGCAATTTCACTGACAATGAGTCAGTGGTCTTGCTCGCCTGTCCCCGCAGTGGCCGCCATTAAGTAGGGATCAGGGAGGGCTGGACAGCTGGGAGGCGGGAGCGGGGAGGGGAGCTGGATTGGGACAGTCGCGCTGGGGGGAGGGGCCGCGGGGCAGCAGCGGCGGGGAAAGGTAAAGGGAGGAAATAAGAGATAAAGAAAAAGGGAAAATAGGCAGAAATAAGGCACAAAGAGCAGAGATGCAGAAAAGTGCAGCAAGGTGAAAGATAAAAGAGGGTAGAAAAACGAGTGAAAATGAGTGAAAGGGCAGAAGCGAGAGGAAGGGAAAATGAGCAGAAATAAGGCACAAAAGAGCAGAGATGCAGAAAAGTGCAGAAAGGTGAAAGATAGAAAAGGGTAGAAAAACGAGTGAAAGAGCAGAGTGAGAGGAAGGAGACAGAGGTCCACTGGACCACCAGGGATGAGGCGCAGGGAAACCTGCGGGTGGAGGAGGGCCTCTATCACCAACACTCAAGAGTGCAGGGGCAAGGGCAGGCCTCACTTAATGGTGGAGCTGCGAGGGTGGGAGAGCAATTTCACTGACAATGAGTCAGTGGTCTTGCTCGTCTGTCCCCGCAGTGGCCGCCATTAAGTAGGGATCGGGGAGGGCTGGACAGCTGGGAGGTGGGAGCGGGGAGGGGAGCTGGATTGGGCCGGTCGCGCTGGGAGGGAGGGGCCACGGGGCAGCAGCGGCGGGGAAAGGTAAAGGGAGAAAATAAGGGATAAAGAAAAAAAGGGAAAATAGGCAGAAATAAGGCACAAAGAGCAGAGATGCAGAAAAGTGCAGAAAGGTGAAAGATAAAGAGGGTAGAAAAACGAGTGAAAACGAGTGAAAGAGCAGAGCGAGAGGAAGGGAAAATGAGCAGAAATAAGGCACAAAAGAGCAGAGATGCAGAAAAGTGCAGAAAGGTGAAAGATAGAAAAGGGTAGAAAAACGAGTGAAAGAGCAGTGAGAGGAAGGAGACAGAGGTCCACTGGACCACCAGGGATGAGGCGCAGGGAAACCTGCGGGTGGAGGAGGGCCTCGATCAACAACACTCGAGAGTGCAGGGGCAAGGGCAGGTCTCACTTAATGGTGGAGCTGCGAGGGTGGGAGAGCAATTTCACTGACAATGTTATGTTATGTTATGTTAAGTGATTTTATAATGCGCATAGCTACCCAAAAAGGGTTTCCCAGCGCAGACCTAGAGGAACCACAACAAATAGAAAAGAAGTAAATACTATTGGTTAAACAGCCAAGCTTTGACTAATTTACGAAATTTTAAGTGAAGTGTTTCTTTGCGGATCGCTATGGGAAGAGAGTTCCACAAGAGAGGACCAAGATAGGAAAAAGAACAGCCACCCATTCTTGTGAGTTTGATCCTGGGAACCATAAATATTTCCTGTGTCGTAGAGCGTAACAGTCGAGAAGGCTGATATTGGCGGACAAGTTTTTGCAGGTATTGAGGGGCAGTACCAATCTTAATCTTAAACATATAGTCCAGGGCTTTAAACTTAGTCCGACTTTCCACTCTAAGCCAATGTAAATCTCTCAAAGCATTGGAGATAGAAGTCATTCTTGGGATTTTATAAAGCAGCCTAGCGGCAGAGTTCTGCACCACCTGGAGCTTACGTAACACATCCTTGTTTGCTCCCAAAAGAAGAATATTCCCATAGTCCAGTCTAGATGTAACAAGTGCCTGGACTACCGTCCTTTGGGTAGCATTGGGGAGCATCCAGATGATTTTCTTCAACCATTTTAAAATGGTGAAGCAGGTGGCTGCAGTTTTTACCGCATGTTGTTTCATGGATAATTTATTATCCATAATGAATCCCAGATTGCGGGCTTGAGAGGTGGGAGAGGGTAAGGGTCCCATTTCACTGGGCCAATGTTGGGAGCCCCAAAGGTCCCCATTTTCCCAAAAATGAGGACCTCCGTTTTTCACCATTGAGCTTGAGTAGATTGGTTTGCATCCAAGATGCAATGTTACTCAAGCCCATTTGAAGAGTTGAAGGACCTTGCAGATTTCCCGCAGATAGGGAAAAATTATTTGGGTGTCATCAGCGTAAGAAAAAGAGACAACCCAGCCTCCTCTGCAATCACAGCCAAAGGTTGTAGATAGATATTGAACAGAAGGGGACTTAAAATTGATCCCTGAGGTACCCCATAAGGAGAAAAAGAATTTTAGAAGTAGCTCTCGACGAAAAAACTTGAAAGGTCCGTTTAGATAAAAGCGAAGTCAACCAGCCAAGTGCTGTCCCGGTAATGCCAAGTGACTGCAAGGATTTAATTAACACGGTATGAGAAACCGTGTCAAATGCGGCACTCAAATCCAACAATATGAGGGCCACTGTGTTACCAGTATCTAAATGTTGACGCAACATTTCGGTAACACCAAGGAGAGTCGTCTCGGTCGAAAAACCCGCTCTGAAACCAGACTGAGAGGGGTGTAAAAAGTTCGAAGATTCAATAAATTTAGATAGTTGTAAGTTTACATGTTTTTCCAAAATTTTGATGACAATGAGTCAGTGGTCTTGCTCGCCTGTCCGGGCAGTGGCCGCCATTAAGTAGGGATCGGGAGGGCTGGACAGCTGGGAGATGGGAGCAGGGAGGGGAGCTGGATTGGGCCGGTCGCGCTGGGGGGGAGGGGCCGCGGGGGCAGCAGCAGCGGGGAAAGGTAAAGGGAGGAAATAAGGGATAAAGAAAAAAGGGAAAATAGGCACAAATAAGGCACAAAGAGCAGAGATGCAGAAAAGTGCAGAAAGGTGAAAGATAAAAGAGGGTAGAAAAACGAGTGAAAACGAGTGAAAGGAGCAGAAGCGAGAGGAAGGGAAAATGAGCAGAAATAAGGCAGAAAAGAGCAGAGATGCAGAAAAGTGCAGAAAGGTGAAAGATAGAAAAGGGTAGAAAAACGAGTGAAAGAGCAGAGTGAGAGGAAGGAGACAGAGGTCCACTGGACCACCAGGGATGAGGCGCAGAGAAACCTGCGGGTGGAGGAGGGCCTCGATCACCAACACTCGAGAGTGCAGGCGCAGGGGCAGGCCTCACTTAATGGTGGAGCTGCGAGGGTGGGAGTGCAATTTCACTGACAATGAGTCAGTGGTCTTGCTCGCCTGTCCCCGCACTGGCCGCCATTAAGTAGGGATTGGGGAGGGCTGGACAGCTGGGAAGCGGGAGCGGGGAGGGGAGCTGGATTGGGCCGGTCACGCTGGGGGAGGGGCCGCAGGGGCAGCAGCGGCGGGGAAAGGTAAAGGGAGGAAATAAGGGATAAAGAAAAAGGGAAAATAGGCAGAAATAAGGCACAAAGAGCAGAGATGCAGAAAAGTGCAGAAAGGTGAAAGATAAAAGAGGGTAGAAAAAGGGTGAAAACGAGTGAAAGGGCAGAGCGAGAGGAAGGGAAAATGAGCAGAAATAAGGCACAAAAGAGCAGAGATGCAGAAAAGTGCAGAAAGGTGAAAGATAGAAAAGGGTAGAAAAACGAGTGAAAGAGCAGAGTGAGAGGAAGGAGACAGAGGTCCACTGGACCACCAGGGATGAGGCGCAGGGAAACCTGCGGGTGGAGGAGGGCCTCGATCACCAACACTCGAGAGTGCAGGGGCAGGGTCAGGCCTCACTTAATGGTGGAGCTGCGAGGGTGGGAGAGCAATTTCACTGACAATGAGTCAGTGGTCTTGCTCGCCTGTCCCCGCAGTGGCCGCCATTAAGTAGGGATTGGGGAGGGCTGG
Source organism: Calotriton arnoldi (assembly GCA_963921515.1). Lineage (NCBI taxonomy): Eukaryota > Metazoa > Chordata > Amphibia > Caudata > Salamandridae > Calotriton > Calotriton arnoldi. The sequence goes on along the minus strand of CAWUFW010031739.1, from coordinate 10,825 downwards.
ACAGCTGGGAAGCGGGAGCGGGGAGGGGAGCTGGATTGGGCCGGTCGTGCTGGGGGGGAGGGGCCACGGGGGCAGCAGCAGCGGGGAAAGGTAAAGGGAGGAAATAAGGGATAAAGAAAAAAGGGAAAATAGGCAGAAATAAGACACAAAGAGCAGAGATGCAGAAAAGTGCAGAAAGGTGAAAGATAAAAGAGGGTAGAAAAACGAGTGAAAACGAGTGAAAGGGCAGAAGCGAGAGGAAGGGAAAATGAGCAGAAATAAGGCACAAAAGAGCAGAGATGCAGAAAAGTGCAGAAAGGTGAAAGACAGAAAAGGGTAGAAAAACGAGTGAAAGAGCAGAGTGAGAGGAAGGAGACAGAGGTCCACTGGACCACCAGGGATGAGGCGCAGGGAAACCTGAAGGTGGAGGAGGGCCTCGATCACCAACACTCGAGAGTGCAGGGGCAGGCCTCACTTAATGGTGGAGCTGCGAGGGTGGGAGAGCAATTTCACTGACAATGAGTCAGTGGTCTTGCTCGCCTGTCCCCGCAGTGGCCGCCATTAAGTAGGGATCAGGGAGGGCTGGACAGCTGGGAGGCGGGAGCGGGGAGGGGAGCTGGATTGGGACAATCGCACTGGGGGAGGGCCGCTGGGCAGCAGCGGGGGGAAAGGTAAAGGGAGGAAATAAGGGATAAAGAAAAAAGGGAAAATAGGCAGAAATAAGGCACAAAGAGCAGAGATGCAGAAAAGTGCAGCAAGGTGAAAGATAAAATACGGTAGAAAAACGAGTGAAAATGAGTGAAAGGGCAGAGCGAGAGGAAGGGAAAATGAGCAGAAATAAGGCACTAAAGAGCAGAGATGCAGAAAAGTGCAGAAAGGTGAAAGATAGAAAAGGGTAGAAAAACGAGTGAAAGAGCAGAGTGAGAGGAAGGAGACAGAGGTCCACTGGACCACCAGGGATGAGGCGCAGGGAAACCTGCGGGTGGAGGAGGGCCTCGATCAGCAACACTCAAGAGTGCAGGGGCAGGGGCAGGCCTCACTTAATGGTGGAGCTGCGAGGGTGGGAGAGCAATTTCACTGACAATGAGTCAGTGGTCTTGCTCGCCTGTCCCCGCAGTGGCCGCCATTAAGTAGGGATCGGGGAGGGCTGGACAGCTGGGAGGTGGGAGCGGGGAGGGGAGCTGGATTGGGCCGGTCGCACTGGGGGGGAGGGGACGCGGGGGCAGCAGCGGCGGGGAAAGGTAAAGGGAGAAAATAAGGGATAAAGAAAAAAGGGAAAATAGGCAGAAATAAGGCACAAAGAGCAGAGATGCAGAAAAGTGCAGAAAGGTGAAAGATAAAAGAGGGAAGAAAAACGAGTGAAAACGAGTGAAAGGGCAGAGCGAGAGGAAGGGAAAATGAGCAGAAATAAGGCACAAAAGAGCAGAGATGCAGAAAAGTGCAGAAAGGTGAAAGATAGAAAAGGGTAGAAAAACGAGTGAAAGAGCAGAGTGAGAGGAAAGAGACAGAGGTCCACTGGACCACCAGGGATGAGGCGCAGGGAAACCTGCAGGTGGAGGAGGGCCTCAATCACCAACACTTGAGAGTGCAGGGGTAGGGGCAGGCCTCACTTAATGGTGGAGCTGCGAGGGTGGGAGAGCAATTTCACTGACAATGAGTCAGTGGTCTTGCTCGCCTGTCCCCGCAGTGGCCGCCATTAAGTAGGTATCGGGGAGGGCTGGACAGCTGGAAGGCGGGAGCGGGGAGGGGAGCTGGATTGGGCCAGTCGCGCTGGGGGGGGAGGGGCCGCGGGGGCAGCAGCGGCGGGGAAAGGTAAAGGGAGGAAATAAGGGATAAGGAAAAAAGGGAAAATAGGCAGAAATAAGACACAAAGAGCAGAGATGCAGAAAAGTGCAGAAAGGTGAATGATAAAAGAGGGTAGAAAAACGAGTGAAAACGAGTGAAAGGGCAGAGCGAGAGGAACGGAAAATGAGCAGAAATAGGGCACAAAAGAGCAGAGATGCAGAAAAGTGCAGAAAGTTGAAAGATAGAAAAGGGTAGAAAAACGAGTGAAATAGCAGAGTGAGAGGAAGGAGACAGAGGTCCACTGGACCACCAGGGATGAGGCGCAGGAAACCTGCGGGTGGAGGAGGGCCTCGATCACCAACACTCGAGAGTGCAGGGGCAGGGGCAGGTCTCACTTAATGGTGGAGCTGTGAGGGTGGGAGAGCAATTTCACTGACAATGAGTCAGTGGTCTTGCTCGCCTGTCCCCGCACTGGCCGCCATTAAGTAGGGATCGGGGAGGGCTGGACAGCTGGGAGGCGGGAGCAGGGAGGGGAGCTGGATTGGGCCGGTCGCGCTGGGGGAGGGGCGCGGGGCAGCAGCGGCAGGGAAAGGTAAAGGGAGGAAATAAGGGATAAAGAAAAAAGGGAAAATAGGCAGAAATAAGGCACAAAGAGCAGAGATGCAGAAAAGTGCAGAAAGGTGAAAGAAAAAAGAGGGTAGGAAAACGAGTGAAAATGAGTGAAAGGGCAGAGCGAGAGGAAGGGAAAATGAGCAGAAATAAGGCACAAAAGAGCAGAGATGCAGAAAAGTGCAGAAAGGTGAAAGATAGAAAAGGGTAGAAAAACGAGTGAAAGAGCAGAGTGAGAGGAAGTAGACAGAGGTCCACTGGACCACTAGGGATGAGGCGCAGGGAAACCTGTGGGTGGAGGAGGGCCTCGATCACCAACACTCGAGAGTGTAGGGGCAGGCCTCACTTAATGATGGAGCTGCGAGGGTGGGAGAGCAATTTCACTGACAATGAGTCAGTGGTCTTGCTCGCTTGTCCCTGCAGTGGCAGCCATTAAGTAGGGATCGGGGAGGGCTGGACAGCTGGGAGGAGGGAGCGGGGAGGGGAGGTGAGCTGGATTGGGCCGGTCGCACTGGGGGCAGGGGCCGCGGGGCAGCAGTGGCAGGGAAAGGTAAAGGGAGGAAATACTTCTCTTGCCTCTTTCTGCACCTTTCTTTCTTCTTTCTGTACTTCTCTTGCTCCTTTCTACATCTTTCTTCCTTCTTCTGCACTTCTCTTGCCTCTTTCTGCACCTCTCTTGCTTCTTTCTGTACTTCTCTTGCCTCTTTCTGCACCTCCGTTGCTTCTTTCTGCATCTTACTTCCTCTTTCTGTACTTTTCTTCACTCTTTCTGCACTTCTCTTGCTTCCTTCTGTACCTCTCTTGCTTCTTTCTGTACCTCTCTTTCTCTTTCTGCACCTGTCCTGCATCTTTCTGCACCTCTCTTGCTTCTTTCTGGGCTGTACCCCTTATTCCTATTTCTGCACATTTCTTCCTCTTTTTGCACTTTTCTTGCTTCGTTTTGCACCTCTCTTGCTTATTTATACACCCCTCTTGCCTTTTAATGCACCTATTGTGCCTCTTTCTGCTCCTCTATTCCCTCTTTCTGTGTTTCTCTTACCTCTTTCTGTAATTCTCTTGCTTCTTTCTGCACTCCTCTTGCCTCTTTCTATACCTCTCTTGTTTCTTTCTGTTTTTCTCTTGATTCTTCCTGCACCTCTCTTGCTATTTTCTGCACCTCTTGCCTCTTTCTGCACCTCTCCTGCCTCTTTCTGTACTCTCTTGCCTCTTTCTTCACTTCTCTTTCCTCTTTCTTTACCTCTCTTTCTGCATCTTTCTTTCTCTTTCTGTGCCTTTCCTCCTCTTTCTGTACCTCTCTTGCCTCTTTCTGTACTTCTCTTGCCTCTTTCTGAACCTCTCTTTTCTCTTTATGCACTTCTATTGCCTCTTTCTGAACCTCTCTTTTCTCTTTATGCACTTCTATTGCCTCTTTCTGAACCTCTCTTTTCTCTTTCTGCACTTCTATTGCTTCTTTCCGTACCTTTCTTACTCTTTCTGCATGTGAGAAGTTGGCCTGGTATATGCTGTTCACTAGTTAAAGTGGACACCTTGCACCAGTACAATTCTACTCTTATGGTAGATAGGTTTAAGACAACCTTTATAGAAAGCTATCCTAGTGGTAGCTGTGGAGAGCAGCCTTCAGGCTAAGTCTTGGAGGAATGTAAAGCAGCTTGTTTTACCACACAATCTCTTGAATCACCAAATGAAAAGACACCACACAGGTATATATATCAAATATATATGTATTTATTACTAAACAACTCTCTACTAATCTCTTTATGAGATTAGAAGTCAGGAACATATGCACAAATCAACGTTTCACAATAAATTAAGCACAAATATGGCTGTGGCCCTAGGGGTGTACCAGACAATATACTAAGAAAGAGACTTAGGAACAACGACTTGCAAAGGGACAAGGCCTAGGGCCTTCAGAAGTGCTGGGGCCTCACAAAACCACCCAAGGCAGGTAAGTAAAGGACCCACGGGGACGCATGCAGTGAGTGAACACAGGCGCAGATCGCCGTTGACTTCAATGGGGCAAATCGCAGTTGGAAATTAGGAGTTCTAGGGCACTTCAGTAGAACCTACAAACAAGTCACTTACAGGGTAAGTAGTTCTAGGGCCAACACCCACAGGAGCACTGTACTGCTAGAGTTACCTCACCCAGGGAAGCCGGGTGCATAGGTGTCCTTTGGTGTCGGGTTAAGGCGTTGTTTTCAATGGAAGACAATGAAGACTTGCTGCTTGTGAAGTCCGAAGAAGTGTCCGGTGGAATCCAAGACTGGATTCAGAAGATGGAAGACCTGAAAGCAGAGGGGACAGTGTTCAAAGCCACTTGGCAGTGACTCAGGGCAAGGAAGATGAATGCCCACCGTCATCAACAGATTCAGGTCATCCACAGGTGTCTTGACTCTTCGACCACAAGGTCCAGGAGGTGTTGATGATGACTAGGAGCTGGATCCGGAGTGTCCCAAAAGGTCTGCAGCTTACTACAGTGTCAGCAACTCGATTGGAGCCAACACACCTTGGTAGCAGCAAGTCTTGTGGAAAGGTAGAAAAGTCAATGGTGCAGATCAGCAAGGTCTGTGGGACTCACCCAATGAGGGTAAGTCAGGGCAGGCCTGGTGCAACCAGGAGAGCACTTTGGTTTGGTAGAAAGGTCTTCACAGGACCCACAAGCCAGCGGGCAAGGGATTGCAAAGATGCCTCAGGAGGATTCCTTCAACAGGGGCTCACGGTCACACGGGATGGAGTAGGCCTCTGATCTTCGAAGGGTTTTCTGCTGGAAGCTGGAACCACACGTGGTCCAAAGCACAAGTTCATAGAATGTTGTGAAGGGGTTGCACTCAAAAATAGTGCAAGGTACCCAGGGACTGTGGTTCCTCATCACTCGTGGGGTCCACTTGCCTCAGCTTTCCTGGAGTCTCACAATGGCCTTGGAGAAGTCAGGAAATCCTCATCTTGGGCTGCAGGGACCTTGGGCTCCAGCGGGAGCAGCGTAGTTTGTGACCGTCTTTGTAGTTTTTGGTGCCTGCCAAGCAGGGGAGTCACTCCTTGACTCCAAGGGAGATTCTTCAGTCTTCCAGAGGTAATGGAACATCGAAGGTCCAGGATTCTTCTTTAGAGCATCGTTCAGGGATATCTAACTTTCAAGTTCAAGGGTTCCCTACCTTATACTAACAAGGAAGGGAGGGACTAGCTCTAAGACCCCACCTATGGGAGGGTCAGGGGAGTGGGTGGTTACACCCACTTCCCTTTGTCCAGTTTCATGCCAGAGCAGGGGCAGGTAGCCCCTGAGCCGGTTTGAACTGGTGTATGGACAGAGGAGCCTTCTGCTCCCCCAGTGCAGGACTTCAAAGCACTCTAAGAGTGCACCCACCCAGCCCCAATACACTAAACCCTGTCTGGGAGGTGGTTACACCTCCCTGTGACAGGATGCCTATTGTTGGGCTTCCTCCACTGTGAGTTTCGGTCATCAGCAGGAGGGCAGCCCAGTGTCTGTGACTGGTGGCATCCATTTTGTGATGCCAGGGCTCTTCAGGATTCTACTGTGTTTCCACGGTGGGTACATGTCTAGCCCTCTAGAAGGGTGGAATGCTACCCCCATGGCCAGAACTGGTGGGGGGGTAGTATTCCAAGATGTTTGATACCAAACACGACATGTTTTGATGCAGCCATTCCAAAGTTAGCATTTACCGCGAGGATATAATGCACTTAAGAGTATATGGTTTGACCGCATTCACAAACAGCACCAGAGAATGGACTCTGTGAGCTGCAGAGGGGCCCTGCTCAGGCAGAGGCACCCCCTCATATTAGAAACCAAGCACCCTGCCCTCAGGATTGATAGGGCCTGCCTTATGGGTGACTGATAGGTTTAAATGTGTGTGCAGGAGAGATATAGGGAATCTATATCTCAGTGAGGAGTGCTAGCACCACCTCACCCAGGCTGCAGTAGCGGGCCTGTGGTGTCAGATTTAGTCTGCTTCCCAGGGGTGGCATAATACATGCTTCAGCCCCTGGTAGGCTTGTGAAGTACCTATGCCCTTGGCACCTAAGGTACCATATACTAGGGACTCGTAAGGTACCACAGTATCCAATCACTAGTGCACCTAGAGTGCACTCCAAATCGTTTAGAGAGAACAGAGAGGCTGGGGCCCTGATTGGCAGGGACCCATCCTGACTATAGCCAGAAACCAGTGTAAACATCAGGAAAAAAGTGGGGGCAACATAAGAGGCAGATCCTACTCTCCTACACTGCACCTTTCTTCCTCCTTCTACACCTCTTGTGCTTCTTTCTGTACCTCTCTTGCTTTTTTGCACTTCTCTTGCTTCTTTCTGCAGATTTCTTTTTCTTTCTGTACCTCTCTTTTTTCTGCACTTGTCTTGCCTCTTTGTGCACCCCTCTTGCCTCTTTCTGAACCTCTCTTTTCTCTTTATGCTCTTCTATTGCCTCTTTCTGCACTTCTATTGCTTCTTTCCGTACCTTTCTTACTCTTTCTGCACATTTCTTCCTCTTTCTACACCTCTCTTGCTTCTTTCTGTACCTCTCTTGCTTTTTTGCACTTCTCTTGCTTCTTTCTGCAGATTTATTTTTCTTTTTGCACCTCTCTTTTTTTCTGTCCTTGTCTTGCCTCTTTCTACACTTCTCTCACGTCTTTCTGCACTTCTCTTGTTTCTGTCTGTGCCTCTCTTGCTTTTCTCTGCACCTCTCTTGCTTCTTTTTACACTTCTCTTGCTTCTTTCTGTACTTCTCTTGTCTCTTCTTGTACCTCTCTTGCTTCTTCCGGTTTCGTTCTTCCTCTTTCTGCATCTCTCTTGCCTCTTTCTGCACCTATATTGCTTCTTTATGCACCTCGCCTGCTTCTTTCTGTACCTCTATTGCCTCTTTCATCACTTCTCTTGCTTCTTACTGCACCTCTCTTGTTTCTTTCTACACTTCTCTTGATTCTTTCTGCACCTTTCTTCCTCTTTCTGCACTTTTCTTGCCTCTTTCTGCTTTTCTCTTGCCTCTTTCTGCAACTTTCTTCCTCTTTCTGCACTTCTCTTGCCTCTTTCTGTACCTTTATTCCTCGTTCTGCACCTCCCTTGCTTCTTTCATCACTTTCCATGATTCTTTTTGCACCTCTCTTGCCTCTTTCTGCACCACTCTTGCTTCTTTCTACACCTCTCTTGCTTTTTTCTGGGCTTCTTTTGCCTTTTTCCGTACTTTTCTTTCCTCTTTCTGTACTTCTCTTGCCTCTTTCTGCACCTCTCTTACCCCTTTCTGCACATTTCTTCCTATTTCTGCACCTCTGTTACACCTCTGTTGTACACAGTTTATGTAATAAAGAATATATTTATGTTCTGAGCTTTGTCGCTGGCCTTGCTAATGATTCAGTACAATGTATGTGTATATGTTCATCTGTTCCATGCTCTGAATGCAACGGTCACATTGGCATGTGCTTGATTTGCTATTGCAGGTCTACACAGAGGTTACGGCAACAAATGTGCTTATTGACTCATAGGGTCAATGGGGCCATGATGCTTGTCTGTAATGGTCTACTCTTGTCCTCGTCATCACTTTGTCTGGTCTCTACTTTTGAACACATGTCATATTTGGATGCTGTACATCAACAGCAGCTAATTATATTGACATGATGACTTAAGGGGTGGACATCATATTATATCTATTTTGATGTGTACACCCCAGTGTAGGTGTGTAGTCATCTTGGATAGGTATGGCCTCATAGTCACATGGGTACATTTATATGTGTGCACTTGAGTACTCATACAGTGTGATCGTCCCATCATTAGCTGATGTATTAATGTGTAATGTGCCCTTGAGCATGACCCGTTCACACATGTGGGATCCAGTTGATGAGTGCCTGTTTCTTTACATGATCAGACACCAGCTGTAGGTTATGTGCACATGTTGAAGTTGTTGCCAGAGCAATGTGCAGTGTGTCAGTGTGACCTCGCAGTTCTAGAGAACACCTACTTCTTGTCCACATCATTTGTGAGCATGCAGACTGTGTCACTGCAATGTCTGTGTTGTGAGTTTTGGGATCAGGCATAGCTCTTGCTTACCTTTGTTCTCACTGTGCTGGCTGGCTCTGGAAAACAAACATTATATGTGACTTTTCATGTACATTGATGTCACTTTACACTATATCTACTCCAATATGTGTTATTCAAATACATGCCAGTCACTAGACGACCATTTGAGGCCTACACGATGTGAGATACTCCAATGTCTTTTTACTCAGTACACTCCTCACCTGTACAATGGTCCTGTATTTACCATTTCATTCCAAAAGGTTCCAGCCCATTCCATGCTGAAGGAAGTGGCCCAATTTGGGTCACTAGGGTCACTAATGACTACCTCTCAGCCTTCCATACCAAATGAAGAGTTGGTCAGACAGTAGAGAATACAAACCAATATCTGTTTATTCAGGTGCACATAGAGTGGAGCCCAGACTGCCCAGTCTCTAGGAATGCTGCAGAGGGACTGACATCAGGAAGCATAAGGATATGTACATTTCAAACCCAATGAAGGCACGCCCATAGTGGAATTTTCCAAGCAGATACAGCTAGACAGTGAAATACAGAGGATAATTTTCGATTCAGATGCCGGGCACACATTATCTACTACTCAAGGTCATTCTGCCCGTGCCCATGACTAGACAAGTGAGAGAAGGCCTCTATCTAGCAAGAAAGGTATACGCTAATAAGAACAGTCTATTCATAAGTGAAGCAAAACCCAACCTTGGAGAACTGAAACCTAACAAGAACTTTTTCTCAGAATTAGCGAAGGTTTAGTTTTGATCATGACTTAAAATGGCGCCTACATAGAAAATGGTACCACGAATGCTAACTTACATAGAATAATGCATAAGCAGGAACATTTCTAGTCTAACAGACCCTCCTTTTAGAATGAGCTAAAACATTTTCTGACAGCAACAAGAAAAATATAACTGTAGGAAAAACAAAAGACTATAAGTATAACTTCTTATGAACATTCCATATTCTCAGTATCGGGAAGGGATACGGTAAGGAGGGAAGAAGTCTCGAAATTGCTCTCATCTATCTGCATTTGGTTGTCTATCTCTTTCTGAGCCATAATTGCAGCATTGGTATCATGAATCGATATTTTTCTCTTAGTAGTGAGAAGGGTGGTACAATAAGAGCAACAGAAGGGGAGGCACTGCATAAGGGCACAGCAAAGCACTAATACCACAATCAGGTATTTCACCTTTTCAAGAATCCAAACCCAGCCACCAAAGAGAGACCAACTCCAATTTCTGCTTTCCATTCCCTTGTCATTCTCCAGGGTGTCTAATATGTGTTTAGTGATGTTCTTTTCCATATTTTTGATCCCGACTACACATTGATCTCCCTCTACCGTGCATACACCACCACTCTTAGCTAGAATGAAATCCACTGCATAGCTAGTCTGTTCAGAATATATTTGCATACTCTCCAACTGAGTAGTGATGTTGCGTAAAGCAGCCACAATAGTGTTAGACAATATTTGTAACTTACACCCAAAATATTCTCTGCCTTTCTCACCCCAGGCCATAGAGGTACCACCGTAAAGACGGACGAAAGGATGTAACCAAAAGTGATCCAATTACTATAGTTATTGACCTCTATATCAGTCACTCCTTCACAGAATTCTTTGGTCAATGTCCTTTTAACTCAACAAATATTAGGCTTTGCATATTTACAAGGCACACCTAAGGACAACACCATTCAAAGAGTGACATCATCGGTACCATTGTGAACATTAGAGTAAGTACCATTAGATAAAAAATAAAACCCCTGGTGTGCATAAATCGGTCCGTCATAATCTACTGCGGCATATCTAGTATTCATTCCAAAAGTACTCTGATCTTTATTGTGAGAAGTTGGCCTGGTATATGCTGCCCACTAATTATAGTGGGCACCTTGCACCAGTCCAAACAACCCCTTATTGGAGATAGGTTAAAGACAACCTTTATTGAAAGCTAGCCTAGTGGTAGCTATGGAGAGCAGCCTTCAGGCTAAGTCTTGAAGGAATGTAAAGCAGCTTGTTTTACCAGTCTATAATCTCTTGAGTGACCAAATGAAAGAGGACCACACCAGGTATATATTTAAAATATATGTATTAGTCTTAAACACACCCCTCTAGTCTCTTTATGAGGCTAGAGTTCGAAGGACATAAGTTACAAGTTGAATATCAACAGTAATAGCACAAATACACGTTTGAGCCCTAGGGGCGTACCAAACCATATACCAATAAAGTGGTATAAGAACCACGACTGAGATAGACACAAGGCCTAGAGCCTGTAGAAATGCTTGGACCACAAGGAACCACCCAAGGTAGTGACACAGGGGACCCACGGGGGATGCGTGCAGTGTGAGAACACAGCCGCGAGCCGCCGTTGACTTCTATGGGGAATGTCGCGGTTGGAGTTTTAAAGAAAAAGGACACTTAGAGAAGGACTTGGAGCAA
>CAWUFW010031738.1:0-15037 GCA_963921515.1 Calotriton arnoldi | reverse complement strand
GAAAAACCATAGGTTTTAGGGACAGTTATAGTTAGTTGGACATTTCACTCGTACAAAACCCGTGGAAATTCCCCGTTATAGTTAGTTCAGCTAACTATAACTCGCGCCCCCGCAATGCACTGCTGATGACGTCACATATTACATCACTCATGACATGGTCAGTGACATCACTGATGACATCACTGATGACATCTCAAATGACATCACTGATGACATCATCCAGTGACTGTGTGTTTCTGTAAAGTTTAAATATTTTTTTAATATATATAGGAAAAGACGTATTGAAGAATGAGTGGGTGTGTAAGTGTCTGTATGGATGATTTAGTAGGTGCGTGACTGACTCTATAAGTGAGTGATTATAACGTATCTTACTGAATGCATGGAGTTAGTGACTAAACTGGGTGAATGTCTGTATCCGTCTGTCTGTTGCTGTGTAAGTGGCTGCATGGGTTTGTGAATAGCTACATGAGTGTCTATATGAGTTATTGATTGGTTGTCTGGAGTATCTGTATGGGTGCCTGAGTGTTTGTGTGGGTGGGGTGTGTGCGACTCTGTGCATAGATGTGTGAGTGGGTGATTCACTGGGTGGATGGTTTCAAGAGTGCATCTGTGATAGACTGTATGGGTGGGTAAGTGTGTGTAAGAGTGGTGTTAGTGAGTGAATGTATGTCCCAGTGGTACATGTGTGAGTAACTACATATGTGAAAGCCAGTATATATGTGTGTTGGAGTATATAAATAGCTATAAGCGAGAGTGAGTGATTGTGATAGTGGCTGTATGGATGAGTGTGTGCTTGTATCAGTGATTGTATAAGAGCGTAACAATGTGCTAGTATTTGTATGATTAAGTGAGCTGGTGTGTGTATAACTGTATAGGTGAGTAAATGGCAGTGTGTTTAATTATTTGCATGACTGACTAGGTGTGTGAGTACCTCTATGGATGAGTGGCGGTGTTTGAGTGTCTATATAGGAGTAAGAGTGCATATAGGATAGTCCTGTGCTGAGTGACCATAAGTATGAGTGACTGTACGGGTGAGTGAGTGGATGTGTGTGTGTAGACCTAAGAATCAGTGAGTGGGTATGTAGTTATTGGTGTTGGAGTGTCTATAGTTTTGCGAATGGCAGTCTGTAATTTAGATTGGGTGTATCAAAGGTTATATTAGGGTGTGAGGAGCTGCATCAGATTATCACGTGGATGATGTCATCAGTGATGTCATTTGAGATGTCATCAGTGATGTCATCGAGTGATGTCACTGACCATGTCATGAGTGATGTAATATGTGGCGTCATCAGCAGTGCATTGCGGCGCGCGAGTGTATAGTTAGCTGAACTAACTATAGCGGGGGAATTTCACGGGTTTTGTACGAGTGAAATGTCCAACTAACTATAACTGTCCCTAAAACCTATGGTTTTTTCAGTGAATTTCAAAGGTTTTTAAATGCTAATTTGTAACTATAACATATCTGAAACCTATGGTTTTTTCAGTGAATTTCAAAGGTTTTTAAAATGCTAATTTGTAACTATAACGTGCCTGAAACCTACGGTTTTTCAGTGAATTTCAAAGGTTTTTTAAATGACATTTTTAAATGTATTAATTTTTATATTAATTTTTTTCATACTGATTTACTACATTTTTAGAAACAATTTCTTTTACATATTTTATTTTTAAATTACATTGTAATTACATTATACATTACATTACAAAAATACTTTCTCAGAATGAATTACTTTAGTTTAAATACTTAGCACATAGGCAATAGACTTTTAAGTACAGTAGTTACAGTTGTTGCAATGGGCAACACATTTTCAAACACAATGCAACATTCAGCTCAATGTGAATTTCTAGTTAAATGCAATTAGTTACTTTATGGATTACTTTTTCTAACCACAGGACTGGATCCTAGATTCAGTCCTGGGACATCTCCTGTAAAACAGTTGAGTAAAAGCGTTTTGGTTACAGTCGTGATTTTTAGGGAATATTATTGTATTTTAAAAGTTGGACACTTAGAAACTTTTTCTCATAGAATCACCAATGTTATCCTATGGAAGGAAATTCACTTAGCAGGTAAAAACTGTTATCGTTACTTTTCTTACTCAGTGTTGGATCCTGGATCCAGCACTGGTGCATCTCCTGTAAACAGTTGAAAAGAATGCGTTTAAGTCATACAGGCGATTTTTAAGGAATATTTGTAGTTTGTGAAAATCGACACTTTGAAACTTTTCTGCTGAAAACCAGACAATGGATTCCTATGGAAGAAAATGATAGAGTTACTGGTAAGTACGGTTAAAATTACTTTTTCAGGGTCAGTGCTGGGCTGAAAGATGCAGCACTGGGTTCTCTCCTGATAACAGGTGAGTAAATCGGATTCGTGATTTCGGCTGATTTTAGAAGAATAATTTAAAGTTCCAAGAACTCCACACTTAGAAGAATTTCCAAGTGAAAGCCAGTCAATGTTAGCCTATGGAAGGAAATTCAAGCTACTGGTAAGTACGGTTAAAATTACTTTTCAGGACCAGTACTGGGCTGAAAGATACAGCACTGAGGTCTCTCCTTATAACAGGTGAGTAAATCGGAATTCGTATTTCGGCTGATTTTCGAGGAATATTTAGTTATGTTTCCAAAATCAAGGCAGCTTAGAAAGCTTTTTCGGCAAGCTAAATGAGCTGAGTGCGGTTAAAGGTGAGTCAGTCGGGCTAGGCTCTCCAGGTAACGAGGCGATAAAGAATTCAAGTTGGCGCGATGCCAGCGATGTAAAAGTTCAAGACTCCACGCGCGGTTCAAAGTTACTTTTCCAGAGGACCAGTTACTGTGACTGAAAGATGCAGCGACACGAGGTCTCTCCTGATAACAGGTGATGTAAATCGGGGTCGTATTTCGGCTGATTTTGAGAAGGAATATTTGCACAATGGTGAAGGGAGGGCGGGGCCTGAGGGTGACATCTGTGCAAACGCGCCCCGTGGCGCGTTTTAAGTTGGGGGATTAAGTCCCCTTGAATCCTGAGGGGTCCCTAGGGACCAACTAGCCCACGGGAACCTCCAATGTGCGCCAGGGCTGCGTTGCAGAGACGTGTAGAGAGGCCACACCCTTTTACACGCCTCTGCTGGCGGCTACTGTGCGCTTTCTGGATGTACCTGTTGGGCTGGTTGGCCCCAGACCCTCCGGGAGCGAGAGAGGATTTAATTCCCAGCTCAAGCAGCAGCCCGGCGACCTGTTTACGCATGTCACCTGAAGCCCCGCCCCCTCCAGCTTCACCACTGTGCAAACGGCGCCCGTGGCGCGTTTTAGAGATCGGGATTAACTCCCTTGAATCCTGGGGTCCCCGAGGCCAACTAGCCCCACCATGTGCCTGCCAAGCGCCACAGAGCTGCGTTGCAGAAGAGGTGTAAAGGAGCGTGAGCCTCTGTACACCTCTCTGCAAGGCGGCCCCCTGTGCCTGCTGGAGGTATTCCTGGTGGGCTAGATTGGCAAGGACCCCCAGTATTCAAGAGGTCGATTCCCCCTCTGCACAGCAGCGCCAGGCGCGTTGCACCCGGTGAAGGAAGGGGGCGGGCGCCTGCGGGCCCGTCGTTTTATTTTTGTATTTTTTTTGTCCCCTGAAGGGGAGCTGTGTAGCCACCCTTCCTTTCCTGTTTTTGGCCCTGGGGACCCCATGCCCCAGGGCCTTGCTACCACCCAAATTAAAAAAAGAAAAGAAACGGGGAAGGGGAGCCGCGTTGGCCCCCTTCCCTGAGGCCTGTATTGGCCCCGGGGACCCCATCTCCCGGGGGCATGGCCTCGATTTATTTATTTTTCATATTGGGAGGGGGCTGCGTGGCCCCCACCTCCTCAGGCCACCATTAAGGCCCGGACCCCATCCCCGGGGCCGGCGCATACCCTGTTTATTAATTATAATTTTTCGGGGCTTTGGGGAGGGCTGCGTGGCCCCATCCCGAGCCACTGCCTTGCCCGGGGACCCCCATCCCAGGAGGCTGTAGCCCTCTCCGTTGGGGACTGTGGAGGGTCCCCAATCCCCCCCACGATCCCGCCGGCTCCCGGCGTCCTACGGGACGCCGTTGCTATCGCATGGGGAGCAGCTAACATGCAGCTCCCCATGTGCGAGAAAAGCTGTACGACTTTGGATATTGGAAGAGAGAGCACGGGGTTTCCCTGCTCCTGCCTCTTCCCAGCTCCATCAAAAGCTGCAGATTCTATATTGACAGGGCGGGGCACGCGGGCATCCAAATCCGTCATAGCAAACTGAGCAGTGTCCGGGTGAGGCACCCCGGGACACTGCAGAGGCCGACCCTTGGGGGTGGCGGTCCCCAGGGCCACCACAGGGCTCCAGGAGGGGGACGGCGCGGCCCCCTCACCATCGAGTGCACAGCCCAGGAGGTGGTGGTCCCGAGGGCTCTGGGGTCGTGACGGACCCCACGACCTTACAATGTTAAGTGCCCGGGGAGGTGGCGGTTCCCCGGGCGTGTGAGGCTGGAGCCCCCACTATTTCATTTAAAGAAGCCCGGGGGGTGGCGGTCCCCGGGGCTGCGGAGGGCATGAATGAGCCCCGCTCCCGCACACTTTTCATAGAGCCCCGGGGGTGGCGGATCCCGGAGCAGGAGGGGCTGCGGAGGCCCCGCCCACCAGGCTTCGCGCCCATCGCCCACGCATGCCCGGGACTTGGGACGCCCGAGGAGCCAAGTACCTACCCGACGTGGTTTAGCACCTTGCCTTCTTGATTGTTTTTTCGGCAGGATTACACGGCGCACCCTAAAGCGCATCCTGCCGATTTTAAAAAAATGTTTTTTTTTGCCCAGGGGTCCTTGTGGGACCATGAGCAGACCTAGAGGTCAGGGTGTTTCTACCGCTGCCCCCCCTTTGCGCTTTGCGCCTGTTTCTGTCCTCGGTTCTACCGGGGACAAAGTACTTGCCAGCACATTTCCTGAATCGGAATGTTGACAGCCAGCTGACAACCAGTAACATGCAGCTCGTGATCGGGACAGGTGCGCGCAGTGCTGGGTACGCGTACCCTACGCGCCCATAGATATACTATCTTTTGCACTTTGATTTTCTCAGCAACTACTGAGCAGTTTACCATTTAACAAAGGCTTCTTTCTGAACCAAGAACTACCTCTTCTGCCAGAATTTGGTGTGTAATTCCGTTCAACATTCGTGGCTAGCAACCGCGACTAGAAGGTTCCTATGGAAAAATGCATGGGAAAAGCATGTTTGGGACCCCCCTTTTTCTCGGCCCCCGCTTCACGAATCCCCCGAGACTTTCACGGGGTAGGAGCGGACCGGAAGCGCCCCACAAAGTTTGGAAACTTTCCGACGGTCGCGTCCAACTCCCGGCAAGGGAACGTTATTTCCAAATATGAGAGTGTCGCGGTTTCCTATGGATAATAGGTTGTGACCACTGATCTAAAGCAACACTACTGACCGACCACCTCTTTGCCTGGCATCAATTAAAAGAATTGTGGTGGGTTCAGTGTGGGCTTGGTTTGTGAATAAAAGAATTGAGCCTAATGGCGCAGCACATCAGGGCTTTGCTCACAGACTTCCTTCATTTTAAGTATATGAATTAGACCTCTCTAGAATTCGGTTTTAGGGTCCACTTTGGTACAGGGGCCAGAGATCCGTAGGAATAGATTACCACAGATAGCCGCCACACCAACTTTCTCCACACACACCCCAGTGCTAGGAAATGCGAGGAATAAATAAAAAGTGCTAATATAAAGTGTATTTCAATGTAGAATGATAATATGCATTAAGTAGCGATGCTCAGTATTGGAATATTGTCGGAAAAAAATGTGTGTAAATTTAAAAATGTCTTTTAAACTGCAGTTGCAGACTTTAGAGGTGGTTGCATATATTTTGCAGTTTGACCACTATGAGTTTTTATTTCCCAATTTTGTTAGTGGGATGGAGATTATTAAGACGTTCCTATCTCCTGGGAACTATTAAAGTACAACGTTTTGGTTCTTCTTTCGCTTTCGGAAGTTAATTGAGTTTTCGAGGTTTTGCAACATTATTATTTTTGGGTTCTTCCCTACGTCCCTGAGAAATGTACTAGGTTTCCTGTTTTCGGGATGTTTGCATACATATGCTCAATATTTCACCACCTCATGTCTGGTTGGAAATAAAATAAAAAATAGGGGAAAAAAAGAGGGATGTACAACTAGATCCCCTAGACTTTATCTATAGGCAGGCTGTAACAGAAAAACATGTCATACCACAGGCCCTACTACAAGTTTCCCACACATTTGGATCAAAGATGGACTACGTGTCCACTGTGATATTCAAGCAGCAACAAATTTCAGCAATGCCTGAACGGACTGCTTAAAAATAAAATAAGCAAGATAAGTGCCACAATTGAGGGAAAGAAAGAAAAAAATAGATAAATAAATAATTAAGAAAAAATAAAAATAGTTTATTGCCTATGGATCACCCTGTTTTCACTCAGAAATATTCCAAGTTCTGATCACCACTTAACACCCCATCAGCTTGTCACTGAACAATTAATAAATGTATCAGTACCTGCAACTAGACCTAAAAGTGAAAGTTCTTCTGAAATTATGAAAAATAAAATGTAAAAGTATTTGTATGAGTTAACACGCGCTGCGAAGTTTCTTTCTACTCAGTTATCAAGGCGGAAGGAGAAGGGCCCCATCATTCCTGAGCTCTCACATATCAGACATTTTAAAGTCATAGACTATTCACCACAAGCTGTCCCCATTGCCAAGAGGAAAGGATTAACAGAACAGACTTCAGGGTCGACCCTGCACCCCCTCAACACTGAACGACAAACTGGAGGAGGGTAACTTGTTCCCATTGACTGTCCAAGAAGAAGAAGACGGTGATCGCTTGGTCGTTGATGGATTCAGACGTAGCCGCAACACCCGCCGCACAGAAGGGTTCTTTGCGAAGTTATGTATTTGTATTATAATATTGTACATTATTGTTGGAGTGGCACTAGGAAGATTTAATTAGTTCATTGTATTAATAGAAAGGCTTGTATTCCTCAAAATGTTGAAGTTGCCAATACCACTGTGCACCCCATGTCACCTCCCAATCTACCTGCTAGCACATGTACTGAAATTGGTCCCCGTAGTAATGCAAAAGGTTCCACATTCTGTGCCAGTACCGTCAGCACCCCAAATACCTATGCACACCCTGTGTCCGCCTCCTCATAATGCAATAATGTAAATACTGCCCCAGCAGTTAGACAGCATGCTGCTCATGACACCCTTCAGGACAACATGTGGTACAGTGAGATGGCCACAATAGGGAGACAGGAAAATAATGAATTCTGTTATGTAGCTCATACATTCGCCATGCAGTAGGCGCAGATAGACTGATTTTCCTAGAGAAATACTACCACACACTAGAATATCTCCTACACCTGTTTCTCTACAGAATACATGAGCAAGTTTAGATTATTGAGGCCAACATCTCTGAAGTGTTGGTAAATAGCACAGTATGGGACCACCCCCCCAGTAAAGCTCGAGGTTATCACTGACAATTCAAGAATAGAGGGGAAGGTAACAAAGAAATTTTAGATAGGAGTTCCTGATGTCGACTTTAGGTGTAGCTTTTGGTAGGAACAATGGGTTTATGATAACAGGATCACTATCAGACTGTAATGGCTCTTTGCCCCACACCCTACATTGCCCAAGCCAAAATAGAACTGCTTTATGCTTATTTGCACAAATTTACGTCCATGACAAATGGAGTGCCCCAGGTAACTTGAGGTATAGAGCAGCGTCCTTAGGGCCACATAGGGTAGGTTCAGATTATGAAGATGGGATAGACTGGAAGTCTACTTGGGGTGGGGAGAAAATGTCCAATATTATAAAAAGATTACAAATTAAAGTCACCTCTTCTCTGTTTTCTAGGAAATGGCACGGTACCTGTTGGGCGCAACTCTGGATGCAACAGCACCATTATTAATTTGGATATTGAATATGGCACCTCCAGCCTAATGGACTTCTACTGGACCTGCGGAGAACGTCTCTATCTCCAACAGCCTCCTCGAAGGAGCAGCCTGTGCTCACTAGAACAATGCACAAAGTCTCCCTGATCGTTCCAGCAGCAAATATCTCCCACATCCATGCCCATCACTGGTCTGTTACCTTGCTCCACCGACATTGGCAGTATGCTGAACACTATGGGTTTACAGCATTCAAAGACATACCACAGGAGTTCCGCCTATTGAACAGGGTCCAGATATCTTCAAAAAATATCAAGAGGAGGGTATGCCTTCGGATAGGGAGTCTGTGCTGCACATTGCCAACAATGAAGAAAATGGTTCCATCACCAAGGCCATTGAGGACTTGAACAACATAGAAAAGAAAATGATTGCTGGAGGAGGTGCCATAGCAGACACAGCCACTGATTGGTTGAACTTTGACTGGATACCTTTGTGGCTGTCTTCCATTCTAAAAGTTTTTGCTGTTGCTCCTCTGTTGTACCGTGCAGTTATTCTGTCATTTTGCTAGAAATACTGATAGTAAATTAGTATGTATGAATTAGGTAGGAATAGGGAACATTCAGAAAGCCTATATCTAGGAATAAGGATAGAACAGGGAATGAGAATAACTTAGCACCTATAGAAGTAGTAGAAGTAACAACAATAGGACTACACTAAATGCAACCTGCTACCATTACCCAGTGCCAGGTCAATAGCCCCCAACTCACCACTAGTAGATGCTAACTGAGATAGGATTTAAATATGGATCCACCATCACCTACACAGACACCATATACATCCCTCATTGACATACCTGAAGGAGAGTATATGGAGTTAAGGAAGACGCAGGAGAGACAATGTTCCAAATGTGCCAATGTTCCAAAGTGAATGACACCCCTGGGATACACCAACTAGAAGGAGGGCTTGCAAGGTATGCTGTAGGAATTTTGTTCACGAATGAACAAGAGGAAGGAATGAAGCAGGGTCTAGTTTTTACCATATAGAGACCCAGACCCATTCTGTCCACATCTGAAGCATAAGCGTCTCAATTGTTACTGCCAGCCCACAGACAGGGTTGTGCTTAAATTGTCCACACTGCATTGAACATCTAGGAGGCAGTAGGCCCCATGCCGCCGAGGAGACTGGCCTTTCTGAACATCAAGATGTAGCAATAACAAGATGTGTCTGTCATTTAGAAGAACAAAGTTGGCCAAGAGTAGGAGTGGGGGCCAACTGGGCCAGCTGGGACTTTCCACCTTTTGTATTCTTCTGCTTTCTTCTAAAAAGTTTCCGAGAAGTGACGCAAATCCTTTTCGATAAATGTTCAATTTCATTATGATTTATGGTCAAACATCAAGTGGCCTTTTGGTAGACTTTTGTAATGTAGTGTCACTTCTGTTTTCCTAATATTTCCGAGAAGTGACCAAAGTGTTCCTCCTAATATTTCCGAGAAGTGACCAAAGTGCGTCATGTTCTGCGGTCAAAGCACCTGATAATGTCGTAATCTGTGGTCAATAGTTTCTCATTAAAAGAGTATAAATGATCTGCTCTTCAGTCCATTCAACGGACTACCTCGCACAATTGATCCCATGGGTCATGACGCGTGTGTGTGTGCCCCTCAGCCAACTTCTCTAGCATTTTCTATAGCATCTTTGGCTGAGGCTATAATGCGTATTATATTTTGAAATTGTCTCTTTCTCTCTCCTCTGCATTTGCCGTGATTTTTAAACTTACAAAATTGCATGATTTACTTTTTCATCTAGGAAGGTGTCTCTGAAACTTGTTATCTTCTAGATTACACAATGCTATTTTTGATTAACAATGTGCCTTTGACATTTAATGCTTAAAATTGTTCTTTAATAAAGTGCCACTCTGACTCAGTTCTGACTCAGTTCCTGCTCTCACACGTGTGTCTTATTATTATAGATAGCACATTTATAGGGTGAAAAAAACACCCTTTAACACCTGGCGACGATGGAGGACATCGAAATCATCAGGAAATTCCGTTTGGATCACCGCACACTACGAAACCTATGTGCTCAGTTGGAGCCCCATTTGAAGCCCAACAGAACATATCCGGCGGCATTGTCCGCTACAGTGAAGGTTATGGCTGCACTGCATTTCTTCGCTACTGGGTTTTTCCAGTACACTGTGGCCAGCGCCGGTGGGATGTCGCAGCCCATGTCCAGCATGGTGTTGCTTGACGTCCTGTCAGCATTGATGCTGTACAAGGACAGACACGTCCACTTCCCGAGGAGGGATGAATTGGCAGCTGTGAAGGGGGAGTTCTATGACCTGGGAGGCAATCCAAATGTTGTGGGAGCCAGTGATGGTACCCACATTGCCCTCGTTCCACCACAGGCAAGTGAACACATCTATAGGACTCGCAAACACTACCACTCCATCAACGTGCAAGTCGTATGCCAGGCAGATCAGATCATCTCACACGTGTGTGCAAAGTTTCCTGGGTCAGCACATGACCCCTACATCTTGCGGAACAGCACCATACCCCAATTGATGGCCAATCTGCACCCCGAGCTGGCCTGGCTTGTTGGTGAGTGGCCTGTGTCAATCACTGTGAAGTATGTGTGACATGCTGCTCACCTCACATATTCAGATTACACTGTTTGCCTGTTTGTCTCACAACTAGGTGACTCAGGGTATCCCAATCATCCGTAGTTGCTGTCCCCACTGCGGAATCCAACAACGCCGGGGGAAGTCCAATACAATTATGCACATGGGAGGACACGTCGTGTGGTGGAGCGCACTTTTGGACTGCTGAAGATTTAGGTGCCTGGACAAGACTGGTGGTGCACTTATGTACTCACCACAGAAGGTATGCCAGATGGTAGTCGCCTGCTGCATGGTACACAACCTGGCCTTGCGCAGAAGGATCCCCCTGATTCTGGACGTCGATGAACAGCAGCAGCCCCCCGCTCCCAACCCACACATGCCCAGTGACGATGACAGTGGTGAGGAAGAAGGCCTTGACCAGCGTCAACAGCTCATCGTCAACTACTTCCGTTGAGTGTCAGTTAACAATGAGCGACTATGACAGTGTCTGTGTGCCTTGCTGTTGTTTCACAAACTTTGAGAATTGTTGCTGGCATTTTGTACACATACAGGACTATGCGCAGGATTAGAGAACTTGGGCAGGCAGGGACTGAGCACCCAGAAGCACCCATAAGCACAGGACACAATTGCTATGGTGCCTCACTAGCTCACCTACTCACTCAGAGGTATTCAAGCGCCTGTACACAAGTAGATAAGTTGAAGACAAGAAACGCTTTGAAATGTGCATTTTTTACTACTGTCAAAACATGCAACATACGTGCCACAACAAGTTGAGAATGCATGAGTACAAAAACAGTTACCATAGTGACACATCCATATCACATGAAGCAAGATGTCATATCAATAAGCCCTCTGGACGAAGACCCACGAGCATATCCCCCACCCCTTGCTGGGAGGAGTTGCATGAGATGTCCCTGGTCTATGGGCTTTGTCAGCAGACCCCATTCCTCAGCCAATACATGGTGAAATGTACATCACATGTGCTGTATCGCTCTCATCACTGGATGGATCACTCTCCAAGTGTGGGGCAACTAGCCGGCCTTCCCATGACAACTAAAAGGCACCCGTGTCCTCTAGCAGCTGTGACACTTTGTTGAGTCGGGGTGCTAGGGCGTGACCAGAACAGAATGACAACGGACAATGTTCTCCGACCACGGACAGAATGTTCAGGCAGTACTCCTGGACCGCGCAGAGAACAAGCTCTGCGGACACTTCTCATGTGACAGACATATACTAATGTACTTGCAAAACAACTACGCCCTGTAAATTTCGTGCGCTACAACTGCATGATGGAAGCCGGGCTCATGCCAGTCGACAATGTCCATGACGGTCAGATGACAGCCTCCCCTTGCTCAGGTCTGTGGTACCAAGCGAAACAGACCGCAGAGGTCAGCAGAGTCAAAGCTAATGCAGAAAGGGCAAAAGTCAGGGAGCTGAATGACAATTCCTTTCAGTAGGCGTGAAAAAGGTAAAAAGATAGTGAATTTGTCACCAACAGTTCCTGTTGCTGTTAAGCTGTTACGAATCCAAGAAGGCACAGGCAGCTTCGAAGGCAATCAGTTCCAAAAGACGATCCAAATCATTTTCAGCAAAATGGACCGCCATCCGATCCAGCAGTATGAAGGAACAGATGTGCTCCTCGCACCACGAGGATGAAAGGAGCATCCCATGGCAACCTGGGACAGGTTCGATGTAGGCATGGCACAGGAGCCTTTGCGCAAACGCACAGGTGCAGCTGGCAGCCTGTCTGACACATTGAAAGGCATCCCACAAACGTGTATCACCGAAGCAGTCCTGGTCGTGGACCAACAAAGGACTCACCCACAGCTCATGATCCAGGGCAGCAAGGGATGTGTTGGAAAGGCGACATCCATGGCCCAGTGAAAAGGCATCGGCGACAGTAGAACACAGGTTGCACGCAGGTGAAATAGGCATAGCGGAAGGTTAGCCTATAACTGATGCGTAGCACAGCTAATGGGACACATCCAAAGAGAAGCTGCATGCGGTCACGGTACAGTTGCAACTGACCGGGGTTCGCCTGGACCAGAGGACGGGCAGACATGGCGTGATAGCACTCTTAGAACCAGCGCTCAGCTGTACAGCCACAAGTAGTGATATCAAACCGCTAAATACAGTCTGAAAATTGGAGGAATGACACCTGGTACTACTCCAAAAATAGCATGAAACTAAAGGACAAGGCCAAAGCCCACAAGCTTGAAAAAAGTGTGCAACGGCCTTCAGTATCAGAGGCTTTCGAGAATTTTTGTGTCAGTTCCCCGGAAAAAAGTGGGAGTGCTGTGTTAAGCAGTGACTGAATCGCGCGGGACGGTCAAGGCACCTGGAATTCGAAGGTCTCAGGGCTGATGTGTGAGCGACTACTTGTTGATACAGAAGCCCATTGTGCCTGCACACTTATTGAAGTATGCTTTCGCTGTGGGAATGTGAGGCCACAAATGACTATCCACAATCACATATGGGGGAGTAAGGAGAATATTGCTAGAGCAAGGAACACGGCGTGCAACAGTTCCTATATACGTGATGCCTGCCCTGTAACCGCAGCAGTTGTGCTCATTCAGGAGAAGATAACTTTGGTTGTAAAACAGATTTAGGGTGGGTATGTTGTCAGAGACTGGTGTTCATGTGGGTAAACATGCATAGATCTCACATGTCACATGAAAATCCCTGGGCAACAGTACTCGAGTGTGTGAATGCGACAATGTCACCATGGTCCACATGGTCCACATGACAGGATGTGTTGTGATGCTGGCTCTTGTGGGCACACTGCTAAGGATTTCATTGTTCTGCGCTGTGTGATCTGTGACAATTTCCGTCATGTCCATGATAATGTTATTAGGGGGATGGGAATACACTGCTTCACCTCCCAGCACAGTTCACCCCTTAGCATTCTGGTAAATGCAGTTCAGTCATGATGCTTACTTGTCATGTGACTGAGGTGTTTCACCTGAGTTGGGCAGGGAGAGGTACAGAGACCCGAGTAGATTGTGGCAGCTTCCTCAGCAGACACCGATCACAATGTATCTTACCCCTACTGATGTAAGAGGGTAACATGACACACATGTGTCTAGAGATTCACAGCACTGAGCTGCACCAACCTTGGTGACACCCGACAACGGTAACAGAAGTAAGCTTTTCAACTGAACTGCATTTACCAGGATGCTAAGGGCTAAACTGTGTTGGGAGGTGCAGTCGTGTGCTCCAGTCCCCCTGCTGTCAATGTTGATGGTGTCGGCCGGTGTTATCTGTAATGCATATTGTACAGAGTTGCCTAGTGGTGTGCTTTTGCGGTTATTCCATAATATGTCAACGCACTGTTATTTTCTTGTGTCTTTCCAGGTTCCTCCACTCTCTCAATGGATTTCCGCTTTTACATATTCGGATACATTGCAATGTGAGTTAACATGCTACTTACTGTAATGAAAATGCTCTTGACACAAAGGCATACTGTTGTGAGATGTGTTTATTTTGCAATGAATGACAGGTGAGGGGTGAAGTAGAAAGTGATGGTACATGGAAAGTTAGGGTAGAAGACACAATGGTAGAGTTCCAAAGTCCAACCGAACACTCCCATCCTTGTGGCAATGTGGTTTCCTATTTACAACAAAGTCAATGCTCGGTGTTACAGTGGTGACATCAGCGGTTGCTCCGAGAACTGGTACGGCACGGTGTTGTGCCACGTGATCCTCCCGGGGTCTTTTTTGGACGCCCCCTACGCCGTTTGGCCGGGGGGGAACCTGCTGCATGCTCAGAGGCGTCTGAGGATTCGCCATGGTGTGACTCACCCCTCCCTGTGGCCACTGCTGAGGTGGTGTGACTGTCATCCGGCTGGCAACGGGGGGGGGGGTTGGCAGCGATTTGACCCGCCACATGTTGTCCCAAGCGAGTGTCCATGGACCTCTGCAGCAGTTCTTCAAGGACCTGGCCCATCTGTCCCTGGTTCTGCTGGTATGCACCAAGGACAGTTAGCATGGTGCCCAGGGCCTCAGTCTCATTGTCCTCCTGTGGCTGTCCCCCAGTTGGCCTCCCACCTGCTCTGCTGCCACGGAACTGTGGCGGTGCCAGGCGCTGCCGCCGCACACCGTTCCCAGCATCCCCGGTCTGCCTAGTGGTATACGCAACTGCTGGCAATGGGACAGTGTTGGAGGCAGCGGTGGTGATGGTGGAGGTGGCTGCCACACAGGTCTTTGCTGCAGGGGTCTGCGTTGGCGGTACAGCTGTTGTGGGAGTCGTGGTGGTGGTGGGGACAGTGAGGGCCAGAGACTGAGCTGTCCTGGGCACGCCAGAGCGGCCAGGTCGGTCCTCCTCATCCTAAAAGACCAGGGAGTCTGCATCTGAGGGTTCACCTTCCTGGGGGGGAGACTGGCTGGCCTCGCCCATGGCACGGTCGCCTGCTGTTGCTAGTGAGGCACCTGTTGGAGAGAGGTTATATTGTCAGCATGTTCAGTACACAGCACAACTTTGATGTTCATGTTTAGCACATTTCATTTGAGATGGCCTTACTTT